>VHZZ01020442.1:1878-20692 GCA_009801015.1 Silene noctiflora | reverse complement strand
TTTCCAAAAATTAGCATCAATGGATTTCATTGCCTCACTATATGTTTTTGGATCATCCTCTATTAAAAAAGCAGAAACAAATTCATCACTAGCACTCCCTCTTAGATTTTGGGGTAAGTATCTCCCTACCATTGCAGGTATTATTGGCAAATTTCATAAAGCTGATCAGGCAACTATGGATAAAACTAGGCTTGGCATTGCTAGGGTGATGATAGAACTAAATGTGGGGCGTAATTTCCCTAACTCAGTCAAGTTCTTAAATGAGAATGGTAAGGTGGTTAATCTAAAGGTTGAATATGAATGGAAACCTTCTGTTTGATCCAAATATAAGGGTATTGGACATGAACAGAGCAATTGCAGGAAGACAGCTAAAACAACAAAGTCAGTACAAAAAGTGTGGAGGCCTGTTGAGATTGTTAAACCTGCAGTTTGCAGGTCACAACCTGTGCTGCCTGTGCAAACTACTAAGCTTGCCACTGACGTAGAGCCTACTTGTGGTTCCCCCACTACAACTACATTTTCTGAAAAATCTTAAGGAAGCAGTGGCTGGACCAGTCACACCAAAGGTTGGCATTGGCCAAAGGAATACCTTTATTTCACCTGGTTTAAATGAATAACATTGGTTTTTGGACTGTTCGAGGTCTAAACAATGTAAATAAACAGAAGCATGTTAAATGGTTTATTCAGAATAAAGGTATTGGTCTTTTTGGACTGATTGAAACAGAAATAAATAGTATGAATGTGAATAATATTACCTCCTCTCTTCTAGATGGCTGGTGTGTCACCACCAAGAATAGGTGTCATAAAGGGGGTAGGGTTTGGATTATCTGGAAACCCCGGCTGTTTGATGTAATGGTAGAACAATATGATGCTCAATTCATACATGCCAAGGTGATTTCGAAAACTACGGTGTATGCTTACAATGATGGGACTAACATAAGAGATCTTTGGGATAAGTTGGGAGTACTTGCTGGGCAATGTAGGGGAGCTTGGGCCATTGCAGGAGATTTTAATATTGTGCTTAATCCTGCTGAAAGATTGGGAGGCAACACTAAACAAGCTCACATGGATGGTTTTTTGCACTGTGTGGAAGAGTGTCCTGTGACTGATACTCATGCTACTAGGGCTTACTTCACTTGGAACAATAAACAAGACCCCCTGACTAGGAAATTCAGCAGGTTGGATAGCTTTCTAGTCAATCAGGAGTGGTTGACCACCTATCCCCACATGACTGCTCATTTACACCCCGAGGGACTCTTTGATCACTGCCCATGTACGGTCAGCAACAGCTTAATTGCAGCAAGGAAGGGAACTAGCTTCAAATACTTCAATATATGGACTCAATCTCCTACATTTTTACAGAGGGTTCAAGAGGAATGGATTAAAGAGGTCCCTAGACATAAGATGTTCTATGTTGTTAAAAAATTAAAGGACCTAAAACCAGTATTGAAGACTCTTAACAGAGAATGTTTTGCTGACATTGAGAATGCTGCAGCTCGAGCAGAAGCTGATCTCCTATCTATTCAAACTCAGATGGGTCAGGATCCACAGAATTTGTTGCTTAGCCAGAATGAACTTGAGGCAGGTGCTAAAGTAAAGCATTTGGGGGCAGCTAAGGATATTTTTTTGAAAAAAAAAGCTAAATTGCAGTGGCTTAATACTGGAGATAGCAACACTGCTTATTTTCATGGGTCAATCAAGAAAAAGAACAGGATGAATAGGGTTACTCAGATTGTTGACCAGAATGGAAACACCTGCACTGACAGTAAGAGCATTCAAGCTGCCTTCTTGGATAATTACCAGTCCTTGCTGGGCAGTAGTACTCTAACTGAGAGGGTGATAACTCATGTGCTTAATGAAGGCCAATTTTGTACTCCTGAACATGTTAGTATTCTTAACTCTCCTGATACTAATGAGGAAATCAAGAGGATTGTTTTTAATATACCTCCAAATAAAGCTCCTAGGCCTGATGGTTATACAAGTGCTTTTTTTCAAAGATAGTTGGGATATTGTTGGTTTAGAAGTGTGTGATGCTGTCAAAGATTTCTTTAATTCTGGCCAATTATTGAAGCAAATTAATGCTACCAATATTACTCTTATCCCTAAATGTGATAGACCTACTTCAGTCAAGCAGTTTAGACCCATTGCCTGCTGTAATTTTCTTTATAAAGTGATCTCTAAGTTGTTGTGGAATAGACTATCCCAAGTCCTACCTGATATAGTGAGTGACAACCAAGGGGCCTTCATCAAAGGGAGATCCATCATAGAAAATGTTTTGATCTTTCAAGATATTGTTAAATTGTACAACAGAATAGCTGCCTCCCTTATATGCTTGTTTAAAATTGACCTCCAGAAAGCTTATGACACTGTGAAGTGGGATTTTGTTGCTCAATTACTCAAAGGATTGGGCTTTCCTGATGCTTTCTCCCAGAGAGAGTTATGGCTTGTGTACAGTCTCCAAGATTTACTATTTGTCTTAATGGGACTCACTTTGGCTACTTTGAAGGGAAAAGAGGGATCATACAGGGAGACCCTATATCACCTCTTTGTTCACCCTGTGCATGGACTATTTAACCAGAATGATATCTTAGGCTACAAATAGATGTCCTTTCCAGTTTCATCCTCTTTACAAGGCCACCAAACTGAATCACTTGATGTTTGCTGTTGATCTACTTATGTTCTGCAAGGGTAATGCTCAGTCAATTATGCTTCTGATTACTCCTTCTCTAAGGCATCTGGCCTCTCTATGAATACTTCTAAATAAAAAGTGTACTATAATGAAGTCTCTCAACAGGTAAAGGATGATATCCAGCAAGTCACTGGCTTTGTTGAGGGTACTATGCCATTCAAATACTTAGGAGTGCCAATTCAAGCAGGCAGAATCACTAAACTGGAATGTAATATTCTGGTTGAGAAAATTGTTCGGAGAATAAGAAGTTTGGGAGCTAGGAAACTGTCATATGCAGGGATAGTGACCATCATTAATTCTGTGTTGAGTACACTGTACTCTTACTGGGCAGGAATCTTTTTGATCCCTAAGAGTGTAATCAAGAGAATTGAATCTATAAGCAGGAATTATTTATGGGATGGCGGTCCTGATTATCACAGGGTTCCTCTTATTTCTTGACAAACTGTTACTTTACCAAAGGAGGAAGGACGCCTGGGCATTAAGAAGGCTCTGCACTGGAATGTTGCCACTGTGGGTAAATTGGTTGACTGGATATATAATAAAGCTGATAGACTCTGGATAAGATGGGTTAATCAACTCTACCTAAAGAGAGCAAACTGGCATCACTATGTTCTATCTTCTTATGCTACTTGGACTTGGAAAAACATCTGCAAAGTTAAGGAAATGCTGAAAAAGGGTTATAAGGTGGACATCTGGATTCATGATCCTCGAGGGTACTCCATTAGGAGTCGCTACAATTGGCTAAGGTTTAAACAACCTCATCAGAAATGGCATACTCTGGTTTGGGATAACTGGAATATCCCTAGACATTCCATGATCACTTGAATAATTATGCACAATGGCCGAAATGTGAAGGCAAAACTATTTAATCTTGGTTGCTGCTCTGATGATAAATGCATCATCTGTGATGCTGAGACAGAAAGCCAGGCTCATCTGTTCTCTGAATGCAACTACAGCAAATAGGTGTTGGCATTGATGGAGCACTGGTGTGGTTTTCGTATACCTGTTAGCTTTGTGACAGTGGGTGGGGGAAATGCGCAAGCTGGTCTCAAACAGCATGTCCATCATCTCCTATGGACTGCCTGTATTTTATCATGTTTGGACTCAAAGGAACACAGCTCGTATGCAGGTCGTGCTGCTCAGGCCTGCTAAGTTGGCAGAAATGATCATTGACAAAGCTAGACAGAGGATCAAATGGAAGTACTCAAGGCATGCTCAGCGTGGAGACGATATTTGGCTAAGGAAATGGGGGATCTTGGCTTAATGTTTTGATTCTTTATTGTTTTCTTATATTCATATTATCATTTTTTCATGCATAGGTTATTTGGGGTGATATGCCTCTAATTACTTGATGCCTTATGTAAATTGTTTTTCGAGATTTAATATAATACCACTCACATTTCACCAAAAAAAAGATTGTTACCATCTCAGAATATTGAGGCAGTGTATAACAAAGTATAGCAATCCAAATTACTTTATTGAAATTAACGTTAAATAATCTCGTTACAACTTAACAAACCGAAACTGAGTTTTTAAGATTACATTACTCGCAGCGGAAATTAAATAAAGTATATAAAATAAATAAAGACCGTCAACTAGGTGAGCTAGACAACTAGGTAAACTCAGCCACTCATCCTCACGCTTCCCCATGAGCTCCCACCTTCAGCTATCTCAACCTGCCATCAATATGCTCCCCAATAATGGTTCATCACAAGTGTTCACGAACAAACTGTCAAACAAAAGGTTTAGTAGGATAAAATAAACAATAGATAACACATTCATAATGCACAATCAATGCCAATTTTCAATGCTCAACCATTGAGCCAATCCTCAAAAATTCCTCCAGGTCATGAGCCTGAGGCCACTTAATCAATCACTCACGAATCACCCAGCGACAGAGCCTGGGGCAGTAAAATAATCATTCACTCACGAATCACCCAGCGACTGAGCCTGGGGCAATACAATAATCATCATCCTCACCATAACCTTTCATAAATCCATATCGTAACCAATGCAACATAATATGTATCGCAAGTAAACCAGCCATTAAATGCATCAAACAAAGAACGTCACATAACAAAAATAGCATATTAAACCATCCAGCTGAGTAGATTATCCTACCTTGTAAGCAAATACTCCGCACAATCAGCTAAGCAAGAAAGTCAAAAGTGCTCTTCCATAACACCGTCACCTAAACCATATAATTACCGTAATTAAAAACTCATCTAATTATGTTTAATTTTTAAATAACAAAATTACGAAACATTAATTAATTATATAAGTTATTTAAATTAAGAAACTGACTTAATTAAATTAGTTCAAGATTAATTACGTATTCCAATTACGTAAATTAATTATGTACTTACCAACACCGAACACACACACGCTTCTCCCAACACTCGACAAACCCGACACCTACTCACTCCCAAACACCTTATCGCCGCCGTCTCTGCCGCCAACCACGACAACCACCACCACCACTGCAACATCTTCCTCCCTTCACCGCCATCACAGCCATCACGCAACATTACCCAAACACTCCCTACACAACCAACATGCACACCGTCTTCTCATTACCAACATACAGCCTTTGTGGTCCACCCCATGCCCACGACAACACCATCTAAATCACCCCTTCACCACCTCGATCACAACCATACCTGTTAACACCCCTAACTCCCTCGACAAACAACGCACGCAAACCCCCTATTTAACTCGACTTTTCAGTCACCGGTGCATCAACCACCGAGTCCGGCCATCACGATACCTCCCCAGGGTGAACCTCACCACCAGGAACACGGGAATACCCTCTGTTACTCCTAACACCCATTGCACACCCATTCGCGCTCGTCTTTAACTCCGACACAAAACACGAACCCACGATCAACTACTGTGCTGACACCGGTCAACGACGGTCACAGGGTGGTCACAACAACCTAGGCTAGGTCACGGTCAATGGTGGTCATATGGTGATGCACGACGGTTGTATACATGATTAAAACAATTTAAAACGATAAATACGTGACGGTCTTACCTCATATACGAATATCTATTCGAAAGGTTGCTAGGTCTGAAATTCTCTTCCCCTCTTCTATTTTTCATATTTGTGGAGTCTACTAGGTTAGGGTTTCTTTTCCTTTTTATATGCTAGGTCAAAGCAATTATATTATTTAATTATTAAAACCCGTCTCATAGCTTATTATATTATATTATTAAATCCCGACTCATATAACTCACACAAGGTCCAAGAAAACTGGCCCAACATAAATAAACTCTGAATCATATTATATTATTATTATTTAAATTAGTTATTTACGATACGTAAACTATTCAAATATTTCGCATTAAAATACGGGGTATTACGGGTACCGAGAAGGATCTGGGCTTAAGGGGTCGAGTAGATCAAGCACGTAGGCGTCAATAGGAAAAGCTTGTGGTCTTAGAATGCAAAGAGAGAAGAGAATGGCAGACACTCGCGTGAAAAATATGTGAGGCGAATGCCTGTATTTATAATAGTCACGAGGTGGGAGATCTGAAAGGATTAAAACACGGCGGAAACTGGATAGATCTAGACAATGGTGGAAACAGGCCTAGGAAGAGGCGCAGCAGGCTGTGCGTCCTCTCCTGGTGCAGTTTCTCCTTAGTAGCGAAGTTTTACGCGTTTTCAGAGTTTGGGAGGGATTTGATTTCCCTATTCCGTCAAAATAAGATATTTTCTGAGATCTTAAAAATATTTAGATATTATTTAGAATTCTTAGAAATATCCCGACTCAGATTTGAGTGAGACGGGTTTTAAAAAAAGAAGACGGTTTTTGACCCGGACTCCAAATGCACTCTAATTACTGTCAAAACGACCGTATCGGCACGTAGATGACAACATAGGGGTTGACACGACTGCTTGAGCAATCATTTATCGACGAATTAATGAAATATCATAATATCGCTTCGTATATTAAACATGCGGCACAATCATCACTCGGTGGTTGGCAAAGGGTGCAGAAACGAGGTATCTACAAAAAGAGGTCCACATAGCTGCTTATGCACGAGTTTGTTTTGTTCTCAAAAGCTTGTGGTCTATGTATGAATAAGAGAAAATCTAGTATCTCTTTTAGTCGCGTGAATGAGGCAGGTATAAAAGACATGGAGTTGATATTTGGTATGCAAAGGGGGGGGGCTATCTCTTTCAAATTGGGTGTGAATGTTGCTCCTAAGAGAGTCTCTATATTGGACTGTAATTGCCTGATTGAGAAAGTGGTGTAGAGGATAAGGGGGTTAGGTTCCAGAAAATTATTATATGTTGGACGTTTGGTGTTCATCAAATTTGTTTTGCACACTCTACACACTTATTGGGCTCATATTTCTATATTGCCAAAAAAGGTGTTGGGCATAATTGTTTCTATCTGTTGGAAATTCTTGTGGCATGGATAGGTGACAAAAGAAAGTCCGACCCTCGTATCTTGGGAAAATATCTCCAGATCAAATAAGAAGCATGGTGGACTGGGTTTAAAAAATATTCACCTCTGCAATATTGCCTCTATAGGCAAATATGTATGGTGGACTGAAAGTAAAGATGACCACCTTTGGGTCAAATAAGTGAATACAAACTATATAAAAGGTAGGGTATGGAAAGATTATGAACCAAATCGTAACTTTAGCTGGGTCTGGAGAAAGATTTGTAACACTAAAAATTATTTCAAGCGTTTTTTTACTCAAATAGTTGGTCTGGTACATACACCATCAGCGTTCGTTACTCCTGGACTGAACCTACTAGTGAGTATGTCAATTGGTTCCACTGGCAGAAGAATAAGTTGTGGGTTCCTAAGCTTGCTTTCTTCACCTGGCGTGTGGCTCAAAAGAGATTACTCACTCTTGACAGGCTAAAAAGGATGGGGATTGCTAAGTCTAACTTATATTTTATTTGTGGTCTTCTAGAGGAGGATCATACTTATCTTTTCTTCAAATGTGTGTTAAGTAACAGGTGCAGATGCATGATTTCTAACTATTTAGGGTAAACCTCCCTGATCAGAATGTCATTCAGTGCTGGCTTCATCTCATACAGAAGTCTTTGTTGAAAAAGAAGGTAGTGGCAATGGTTCTTGCTTCCCTTATGTACCAATCATGGATGTGCAGGAATAGGAGTCGATGTGAGGGCATTATGGTGAGGCTTGAACTTGTATGTAGGCTAGTTCAGGCTAATGTTAAGGATAGATTAAAATGCGGTGTTCTAAAGAGTAAGTTTAGTAGTACATTAACCTGGATATAGGGGTTGTTCGAATGTAAAGTCATATACCAGGGGAATGTTCACTGATATTGTATTGCGTCTCTTTTAATTTTAATGATGCACTTACATTTTCTCAAAATACATACATGTCTGGGACCAAGAGCATAAAGGGTTGAGCATGTAAGACACGTATAAGTAGTAATGAATATTTACTTGATCAATGCAGGGTACAACTGTGTTATTTGATAATTATACATGGAATAGTTTTAGATGGGTTATATTCCAGGATCTTGGAATCATTTTTCCCTCTAAAGTTTGTAGCCTGTATGTACCCTGTCCGACGATTAAGTCAAATAAATATGGGTCTTCCCATGCAAGGGCTAGCTTGCCTGCTGATTTGTCTTTTATGTTAGGAAACACTTTGTAATACCCCGTAATTTCAAGTAGTGCACTCGGCCGAGCATAACTGAGTACTCGACCGAGTGGAGCCTCACTCGACCGTGTATACGGACCGAGTGCCCTATGGGAATTGTACCAAGTCCTGATAGCGGTGCACTCGACCGAGTGCCTTCGTACACCCGACCGAGTGTACAGGCTCATAGCTTTTTTTCGCGTGTTCGGCTCCGTGTGTAGGACCTTGCTTTATAAGCTCTTTTTTCAGATTTTTCCTTTCATTAAGGAACCCTAAACATTTCCAACTCCCTCTTTACCTTTCAAAACCCTCTCAAATATCCCAACAACCTTATCCTTTGGAAATCTTACCTTATCTTGAAGATTTGGTGTTCAAGCTACAATCCTTCTCATTTCTTTACATTTGTAAGTAGTAGCTTATCCTTTTCTCTTCCTATTAATTTGTAGTAACCCCAGAATTTGGGGAATTTGGGGGTTTTGTTATTTGGGTATATTAATTATGGATTTGTATAATTAGATAGTAGTAATAAGTAATTATATGTATTATTTGTTGTAGGACATGTTTGTGATAGACATTACTTGATTAATTGTAGAATGTGGCTTCTTGGGGAAGGATTAGTGTGCTTGCTTGTGCTAGTTAGAGGATTGCTAAAGGGTAGAATTTTCCTACTCGGTTTTGGTAGTATGGATGGTTACTCATATGTTTGCAGTTGTCATTATTGTTGTTGTTAGTCGTACATGATCGTTGTTGGCGTCAACTTGTTTTTGGGATTTCATCATAGCATGATAATGGGTAATTAATGTGGTCGCATAATGTCATTGGATTTTCATTATAACATGAAAGAAGAAATTATTGTTAGTCTCATATTGATGGTGGGAATGCATTATAACACGAGGATGGGTAGTTGTTGGTACATGTGACCGTCTTACGCTTAGGTCGCCTTTGGAGATTCCAACTCCAAGAGGGACGTGCCCGTTTATGACTTAAGTATAGAGGAGTTCGTGTGGTGTCACGATGCCTGGAAGGGGTCCGGTTAACGCCCGGGCTCGGTACTACGAGTGTGTCCCGAGTACCTGTTTTAAGGACTGCGGTCCGGCTGTTTGGTCGGCGGTGTTGCGGTACCATCACTTGGTCATTGGTACCGTGAGGTGGTTGCAGAATTGTGGTGGGTCTTGTCTTGTGGATTTCATTGGTGTGTTGCATAATCATATACAAGTGTCGTGTCTTGGATATTTATATCACTGAAACTGACGTGTGTTGGTTGTGTGTAAATTATCACCTATTTTCGGGGTGGCCTGTGTTGATCCATATGATATTTCCGATCATATGGGTAGCAAGTTTAGTACAGGTTTAGTTTTGGTAGCTAGCGGGAGACACGGGCCGGGCACGAAATTTGGAGTCGAGTCGAGTTTCACGAGATAGTAGATTCCTTTAGCATGGTTGTATTAGTCTCGACTTGTATTTATTCATTTTTCGTCATGTAATTCACTAAATATTTTATTTATATAAAGTGTTACTTAATTGTAGTTCCGATTTCACTGCCTCGAGAAACGTAGATGGTGACATCTCCCGATTTCCTTGACCGGGTAAGAAAGGGGTGTTGCACACGTTTTGAAGGACAAGGTCCCCTTACATAAAGACTCTAACCCTGATATTTTTGTTATAACTTCTTGTTACCGCTTATTTATATAATGCTACCCTAATCCTGGTTGCATCTCTTAATTCTTCTGTTAGGGTCCGACTATATTTCATCAGGCTTTCATTGTTTTAAATGTTGTTCCGGATATATCTTGAGGTTGGTACGTGTACTTCCGCATAAATGACTGCTTCACAACCATAGACCAAGGAATAAGGAGTCTGGCCAGAGGAAGTCTTTCGAGTTCTACTTTATGCCCATAGGAGTAGTGGAAGTTCTTTAGCCCATGCACCTTGTTGCTTCATTATCATCACGCTCTTTATTTTAATATTCTTATATTTTTTTTCCACAACAAATCGCATCCTCTTTGTTAGGCCTCATATTTCACACTACTGACAGGATAGAATTGAACTCTGAAGTTACGACCATGCTAGAATCAGCATAACAGCCTAGGCTTGGCACCAGGCAAGAAAGGATACTAACGGAAAAATATAAGGTTAATATTTGATCGAGTCAAAGATAATTATATAGGATGGTAATTAGCAAATTATATGGTAATTAAGACATTAATAATACGAGAGATATTGATATAGCAAGGCACAATAATCGTTTAAATAAGTAAATTCAAGGAGGCACTCAATGACGTCATTAATGAAGAATATTTCAAAGTAATGGAGATAATCATCCTACCGTTGAAGAAGATTATAAAAGGAGAAGCAAGCATCATAAGCAAGACACATTATCTTACAGAATACAAGCAATACAATAATTAGAGAATATATCACAACCATTCGCATAATTGTTCACTAATTCTCCATAATGCATAGTGAAATCCTCTCATGCCTTGGTGCCCGTGGTTTTTTCCCATTCAAGAGTTTTTTTACGTATAAATCTTTTTGTCTTGTTATTGTTTATTTACGTTATTCCATAATTTTTCATTCCTGACTTGCATTACATTAAACTAAAGGAAGAGCTAGTTAAACCTGAAAATACATAACCCTGGTACGATTCAGCCTGGTTAGAATCCACCTGAAATCATTTGCGACCACCGTAGGTCATCTAGCTCTTTAAACCTTTTTTCCTTTATCACAAAAATCTCATCGGTAAGATGAAATAGAAAGTGAGGTGTACAAATTAAGGTATGAGAGAGAAAAAAATAAGAGGAGTCTGTCATCCTCTTTGCTTTGTATGCTCTTCGAATGTCATCCTCTTTATTCTCTATAGCCCATATTCCATATCACATTATAGTTTACTCCTTTCAATTTTATAGTGTCACATGATGGGGCACGGATTTACGTACTAATCCCTTAGCGAAGCCCAGTCACAGGATCGCTCAATGATCCAGCAGACCCAAGCTTGTGATCCAAATGTCTATACTTATATTAAGGTCGATTACTCCCCATGGGGTCATAAAGCTCGACCATGCACTTCCTGACCGACCTGATCGGCCTCGAGTCGACCAGGAAGAAGGTCCTGAGGAAAATTTGCCAGCTCGGTGATGCACCTTGACGCCATGAAATCAGCTCAGGGCAGGCTCGCGTGGAAACTGCCACGCAAGCACCTCAAGATTCTGACTATTTTCCCTATAAATAGGGATTACTGTTCCTGAACAAAATAGACACAATCTTAGGTTCTAAACCTAATATATATCTTTTTCTCTCTCACTCTACAAAAGCTAGGTTAGTTCTTGGTTTCATCAACAAGCCGAGTAGAGGTAACGACTCCACGGACGTCAAGTCCACGGAACTGAGTCAAGCTCTGTGGTTCTTAGAGCTCACATTTTGTAACCTAGTCCGGCATGTATTTTTACTCTACTCTTAAGTCAATTTACATCCCAGAACAATTGGCATCGTATGTGGGGATACTAACATTAACGTCCCAAAAACACAAATATAAGCTCAAAAATCGGAATCTCGACTCCTACCAAAAAACCAACCTCCACAAATAATCCAAAACTCGGTATGCCGACCGAAATTGTTTGTCAAGATTGAGTCGGCTTTAAGAATCCAACAACCACAGTAGGTAGACAACATGGCAAGTGGCGTGCAGAGGATGATAACATCACTGACGAAAGTGACAAGGAGGAGGAGGTCCGATTAAATCCTTACCAAAGAGAGCGCATGCTGAATTTCATGACAAAGATTTAAGCCGAGGACAAGCAAAGCAAGAGAAAGAGAACCCTAGTCGAAGACTTGTTCAATACTCCCAGAGACAAACAAACCATAGAGACATAGCCTGACGTCAACCCGAACGCTGACATTGCGGGCTACGTCAAAAGAGCACAGAAAAACCGGCGAGGATGCCCAAGTTATTCGAAGAGAAATCCCAGGACGTTCTGATGCGTACGTATCCCGTTCGCAAAAAAGATCATGGTGTGTGACGTGGGAAATATCAAAAGCTTGGTTATATCTTTCAGTGGGTTAACCGATCCTGAGGATTACCTTGCCTCATTCGAATGTCATATGAGTACACACGAGGCGTCCGACACCGTGTGGTGTAGGATGTTTCCAATAACGCTCATAGGATTAGTGTGGTAATGGTTCCAAAACATTCCCTAAGGCTGAGTGGACTGCTAGCAAGTCCTTCATAAAAAGTTCTTTTCCTATTACAGATAGGCGCCAGGAGAAGGAGGCCATTGAGCTGCTACAAATCCAACAAGGCAAAGAAGAAAAAATCCGAGAGTATGTCAGATGCTTTAACCTCGGGTCTCAGCAGATGAAGAAGTTCGACAAGCCAATGGTGGTGTTCGCCTTCTCGCACGACTTACAGCTGGGGACGATGAAGAGTGAAATGCTACAAACCTGACTGAAAAAAATTGCGGAGAATAACCCATATGTTCCACGCCATGAGTCGTACACACCTCTAACTGTCGGGATGGCGTAGATATACACCATGACATAGAAGGGGCCCCAATGGAAGTGTAATACCCTGTACTTTTGGAATAAATAATTATTATAATGAACGTTATAAATAGAATTACTTGGTAGTATTTCGTACAGTATATTAATAAGTCATATATTATATTTATATACTATATTATGATAAAAAGAAAGGAAGCATCTAATAATACTATACTAATAGAAATAATGTGGATGTGCGAATTTGATATCCAACAGGTTTTTGAAATAAAGAGTCGCCACCAAATTTAATGAAATTTGGAAATCGTTTAAGAGAAAATGGATTCATGTGAAAGTACGTGTTGTGAAGCCCATTCAAACAACCGACCCCGTCTGTTGTAAGCAACGGCTTATACTTAGTTAAACAATGGCCAATTTAATTGAACTTGTTTTTTTCGGTATGCAACCATTCATTAACCCTAACATATGAGAGCAATTCTAAGTCCTCTTTAATGCAAAAATTACTTTGTCCAAGTTATTTTAGAATGTATGTTCATTAACTATTCTAGCAAACAAACAACCAAAAAGCAGAGAAAGAAACTTCTTACTCAAGCAGCACTGTAAAGAAACATGGTTAGATTACAATAACAATTGTAATAAAAACCAATAAACAAAATAACATGTGATTTATTCCAAACGCAAACAATTCAATATGACAACATAAGAATATAGGTTGAAATAATTTACAAGTTGAATAATTGATTACATAATTTACAGAATTGAAACTGCAATTAAAACAATCACTTTACAACAAATAACAGGCATAAACGCAAAAACAAACAGACCCGTGCACTGAAAGGACCTGGAGTCGAGACTCGTGCATTGAGCGGGTTCAACATATTATTCACAATTTAATTCCAATTGTTATTAAACGACTCAAATTAATTACGAAAAAATACCAAATAAAATCCACAAGTTCTAAATCATGAAAATACAGCATTCAACAAATTTTACAAGATTAGAATTAATTATACTCAAATTGAATCAAATTATTTCATAATTAATCTAATTAAACAAAAAAACGCAAAATCATGATTAAAGCTAAACCATACAAACATGCATAAATTAGATTAAACAATCATGTGATTCACGTCAACATGTTAGATAAAACTTATTATTTAATCAATAAAACATGAATTGGCAATTAAACATTACAAACCATAATTAAATTTAATCAAATTGCAAAAACATGTCATATTAAATAAAAATTTCATCTTTATGAAAACTAAGCATATTAAAATCTATATCTTAGCAATTTCAAACATAGATCCAATCATACAAATTCAAATCTAACATAATTAATGGTAATTATTCGGAACAATTCATACGATAACAAAAACCGTCTAATTCCTAAAATAAATTAAACCACAATCAACAAAGGTCATCCATCGTAATTCTCATCATAATAAATATCATTCTCCTCCATAATTATCAAAATCATAATTATTACCGCAAAATAAACATATTTAATACGATAAATAAAAGTGATAAATAAATTAAGCGATAATTAACGGAATAAATAACATTAAAAGAGAGAAGGATTATTTTTGGCACTATCAACTTACATGTATCTCAGATGCAAGCTTCTTGGTACGTCTACGATGGTTTTCAAATCAACAATTAAAATCGAACTCGAATAAAACAAACACGTTTCAAGTATAAAACCAACTTTGCGCAACGATTTTCAATCGATCACGACTTCAATACTCAACAAATTTTCAATCCAAAAGATGTTTTGGAATTCTTAGACTACAAAGTTTCAAACTTTACCAAAATGGCAGACTTAAAACGCTTTTAAAATGATTAAAACCGAGTCCCAACAGGGGCTGGACAGAACGCGAGCAAGGTAAAGAATCGAGCAAATTAATGCTCTAAACGTTACCAATACTGTTGCTCCAAGGAAAAAATAAATCAAGGAATCTATTTTATGCTGATGGTTTTGAAGGGTTTTTCGAGGAGTGGTAGCAACATTCTATTTTCTAGGTTTCGGTTTGTGGAGGTTGAAGATGAAGGTTATTCTCTGGTTTTTCGGGTTTTTTAGGCTAAGGTGAGCATCATCTATCTATGGAGGATGATTAGGAAGGCTTATATAGGGAGAGGGAATTAAAGTATGAGTCGTTTCGATGGGTTAAAGGATAGGAAACAAATTTTGGCTCGGTTTAGGAAAGCGATCTTTCTCTCTATCTTTTTATTCGATTTCTCTATCTTATTTTGATCGCTCTTGGCTTACAATGGAAGTATAGGATATACGCAAGATAGGTTTCTTGATGGGAAAGGACAGGAGTATCGGATTGTTAAGGAATTAAGAGCTCAAACAGAGCCAATGCACGGTCTAGAATTGGTAAAGGTGGTGAGGCAAAAAGAGTCGTCATCATAACAGACTCAAAACTCGTCTACTCACTGAGAAGTGGGGAATATGAGGTAAGAGACGATTCGATGGCAAAATACCTCAAAATAAAAAAGAGGGAGGCGGCCCAGTTAAAATCATACGAAATAAAATTGGTCCCACGATCAACGAACAATAAAGTCGAGGTCTTATCAAAGATTGCAAGCTTGATGAGCCTGCAGGACATCAAAGAAACGACGTTCGTCGAGGTAGAAAGAGAAAAAGCATACCTCTAGAGGGAGGCATAATCCTTACAATCTAGGAAGTCATTAGCTAGAGAATCATGCATGGGTCCAATCATCCGCTACAAAAAGGATGGCAGGGTCCCACCATATAACAGCGAAGCCAAGAAAATCAAAAGAATTATCGGCCGATTCGTGATAATCGGGGACAAACTATACCAAAAGTCGGTAAGCCAAATGCTACCGAAGTGCGTTGATAAGAGAGAAGCCAAAGAAATCTTGAGAGGTGTGCATGAAGGAATCTGCGGCCACTACATTTGGAGAAGAACCTTGTCACGCAAAGTACATCGAGCTAGATACTTTCGGTCGACCATGAGGGGAGATAGAAAGGCATTCACTTAGCGATGCCACAATTTATATCTACATGCCCCACTAATCCACGCCCCGACAAAGGACTTTCAACCAGTCTTAAGCCCGATTCCATTCACCAAATGGGGGAGGGACATCCAAGGACGATTCATGACAGAGTCCAAGGGAAAGAAATTTCTCATCGTTGTCGTCGACTACTTCTCCAAATGGGTCGAATCGGAAGCTTTGGTAAAAATCACCAAACAGGCTGTACGAAAGGTCATCTGGCAAAACCTGATAACCCTTCGGAGTCCCTATGATGATAGTATATGACCATGCAAGACAATTATGGAATGATCTGATCCAAGAGTGATTAGGAAGGTTAATCAAATATGCTTACTCAGCAGTCTGCCACCCTTAGAGCAACAGTTAAGCCGAAGTCGCTAAGAAGAAAATCTTAGGCGGCTTGAAAAAGACCTGAGAAGATCTGGAAGGAAAGTGGGCCGATGAGCTCAATAGTGTACTATAGTCAATCAGGACGACTAAAAAGGAGTCCATTGGCCATACACCTTTCCACTTGGTGTACGGATCAGAAGTCGTTCAACTCATAGAAATAAAATTCAGATACCTCGGGTGGAAATCTAAGAGGTAGGACATAATAGTGAGCTAATGCAAGCAACCATCAACCTCGTAGACGAGTCTTGAGACCTGGCAAGATACAGTTTCCAGGTATACCATGGTAGGATGAAAAAAAGCCTACAACAAAAGAGCTGAAGAGCGATAATTCGTCGTAGGGACAAATTTGTTAATGAAAACAACCGCCATTGAAAGGCAAACATCCACAGGAAGTTGTCCACTAGTTCGTAGGAGCCATATCAGGTCCGAGCAAAAATTATGGACTGCCATGGAAGGGGAAGATCTGTCTTCCCAATAGAACGACGACAATGTTAAAAACTATTGTCCTTAGAAGTTAGGTATCAAACGGAGAGTGTCCGGGTAACAATTGTTGACTGCCTCCGATAAAGGAGGGTCGTGAGTGACCAAATTCACCTGTCTGCACCCCGACCGAAATAAAAACAAAAATTACTCGATCAATAAGAGGACTACCCCCAAGATAGTCATCATAAAATAGGAGTTTCTGAAGCAAAAGGAAAAACCCAACCAAGAAAAAAAGGTTACGGCTTACGTCGAATGACGGAAGGGCTCTGTAATACCCCGAAGTTATAGGAAGCACTAGGCCGAGTAATGGAATGTACTTGACTGAGTGTGAGGGACCGAGTTCGTTCTGGGTTCAACCCAAGTCCTAACTAGGTGGCACTCGACCGAGTACTCTCGAGCACTCGACCGAGTGTGTGGGTTCAGAACCAGAATTCGCGAGTTGGTCTCCGTGTTTGGGTCTTGCTTTATATGTAATGCTTGTCATTTTGATAAGTTATCTAGCTATAGAATTATCGTTGATAGCCTTACTGCAGCAGGAGCCACTGACCAGGCCACAACAAACCAGGAGCCAGGCCACAATCACAAGGAGCACACACCAGAAACCAGTCCAGAAGAGCCTGTTTTAGTGGCCAGTAAGTATGTGTACGAGCCCAACCATCAGTTGCCACCATGGCCAACTGGTTGGCCACTAAGTAGGTCCAAAAAGTTCCTAGGGAACCAAGCCTAATTCACAATGCATACACAAGAAATCAAGCTGAATTGAAGTGCACTAGAGGACAAGGAGCAAAAGCAGTTTCTTTCCACTTATAGCTAAACATGAGGAAAGCTGATTTAAAAGAGCTTTTGGTMTGCATTTCCTTTTGCCAGATACAACCCTGAGCATTTGACAAAACAAGGACCAAAGTATTTCGTCCTTATGTACTCAGTATCAACAGAAAGCAGGCCAAGCAACCAGAACCACAACCTGTCACTATCAAGCTGCCTGACACTGCATTTMCTTTTGTTTTTMATTTCAGTTTACAATTAAGASCTTTATAACCGTTGTAATATAGCATTTGGACTCTTGTCTGCATGTGAGGGGTGATCTTGGCCCTTGGATGTGATTGCATTTCAGTTTGTAACCTAAACAAGGCCTATATAAGGACCTTGTCCCATGCTGTTTGAGACAGTTAGCTTATAAAAGAAAATTTGAGTCTTCTCAAAAATTAAATCTCTCTAACTTGTGCCTTGATGTAGTTAAAGAGTCAGGCTTGGTAATTTTTCTGTGCTTTKCTGTGAAAATTGACCAAGTACCTGGTAGCAAAGAAGTTCCAGTCCTGTGCTCTGCTGTGGATTGTTGCTCTTTGTTGTTCGAGTCTTGTTTGAGTATTATCATGTGCTCAGCTGTGGAAATATTTGAATTAGGTTCCTTAAATTGCTAACCTACATTCCTGTGATGCTTCTGTGGGATTTAGGTTAATAATTATATCGTTCTTGTCCTTGTGTCGGTCATTCCACAAAACAGAGTCAGCTGAGCATTGCACCAGTCAATACTCCTCTATTAAGTTGAGTCCAATTTCCTGAGTTGTCATTGTATTTGCTTAACCCTTGGGTATTACACTGCAAATACGTGACCAATAGTTGTGTTATTGGAATAGGTCGATCGACCAAAATAGATTGCCGATAGACTAGACTATAGTCAGCTAATTTGACGGAAGTTCTAATTCAACCCTAACCTATATGTACTCAACCCCCATCATCATAATATACTTTTGCCAGTTATAAAACACACACATACACATCATATATCACGTTAGAGAAGAAAAGGAAATAGGGTAACGCGGGTTTCTGAGTTGCGACGATTTAATTCATTCCTAATCATCGTAAGTGCTAAGCTATTCAATCAACCTCTTATATGTTATGCCCCGTTCTTTTAGGATTTAAAACAATTATCAATAAAGACGAATAATAATATGTTAATCTTATTAATCTTATTAATCTTATTATTATTATTAATCTTATTCTTATTCTTATTCTTATTCTTATTCTTATTATTATTAATATTATTATTATTATTATTATTATTATTATTATTATTATTATTATTATTATTATTATTATTATT
>VHZZ01020411.1:5016-15450 GCA_009801015.1 Silene noctiflora | reverse complement strand
CTAAATCAATCATCTTCATAACTTGTGACCATTCAAGATAAAATTCATTCCATAACAACTAATTAGCAACTCCCGCTCTCTGAGGATTCGACCCCTTAATACTACATTAATTTGTTATTGTTAGGGTAATTTATATTTGATAGGTTGCGACACCTAGTCAATGTTCATTAGGTTCATTGGTTAAAGGTTTTAAAATCGTCGCTCTGATACCACTTTGTAACACCCCCACTTACCAAGGAGCCTTCTCCCCTTCCCTGATAACCAAGGGTGTTACCATCTCGGTTACCCAAGGAAAGTACATATCAAATTAACCATCCAAGAACATACATTAGTTACTTTAGAACTTTACAAGAGACTGGTGAATCATAAAGATATACAAAACAAGATATTCTACAACTGGAGACACTATGACAACTACTGATATCTCTATGTCAGCGATCTCTCATCCCCATAGCAACACCGGAGTAAAAAGCATCCAACACAGCAACTACACCTGCAAGCCAGCCTGCTCACCATTCCCGAATGGATTATCACAGTTTCAAAACAACACGGGGTCAGTCAACGGCACAATAATACACAACTTAAAGCATAAAACCAAACATCCAAGACAGCCAGCAATCTCCACCTCCAATCTCCCTCACAACCGATAACTGACTACACACCAAGGTGTGTAGCCTTGCCAGTGGGGACCGCAGGCTTACCACCAAAATCCCCGCTCACGCATAATCGAACCCAGTTCCTTAATGTTCACATCCCTCTGTGCAAAGAGAACGCAAGAGGCGAACAATGGGTGGTGAGACCATCTCTCGCAATGGATCACAAACCTAACCATCTTCAACACCAAAAACCACCACCATTCATAACATAAAACAACCACAACATATACATAACATAACCAGTTAAAGATCGTCACATTAATCATACACTATTCCACAGACAACTGAGTAGGAAAACCCTACCTGATAAGTAATCCAAGAAATATCATTCAGCGTATTCATGGTCACCACACACCGCTACTAACACCTATAACGATGATACAACCAGATTATACACAACCATAACCTTAACCTAAAACCGACAGATGGCGACGATGACTTACCTTATCGGGCGATTGGACAACTAGGACGGAGTCGACATACCCATCCATTCCCATGTTGGTCTCCTGGTGGATTCTAGCAAAGTGGTGGGTGGAAGGTAGGGGAGGAATACTCCGATCTAGGGTTGTGGGAAAAAGAGAGAAGAAAAGAAATGAAATGAAACTATTGACGAGATATGACAATTGCGTAATATATTATTGCGTTGTTAGTCGCCCACTCGGTCGAGTACCAACATACTCGACCGAGTCATCCGCACTCGGTCGAGTGCCCAAACACTCGACCGAGTGTCACATACTACGTCGAGTCTGAGTTAACAACAATGAGTTCTAACACGGTCAAGGTCGCGCAAGCCAACTCAGGCCAGTCAACGGGTCCTCCCAAGGGACGGGTATTACATTTATAATTATGTAAGGATTTATATCACAAACACGTTAAAAATCCTTTTAGAAGACTGTCGAGAAGAAACGCAACAATTGTTGAGCCTTCTAGAAGAGTCGCCTCATCTGCTAAGCCTATTCAAAAAGCTGCTTAGCCGTTGTTACTCTTATTATTCATCCTCGAGTACTAGTTGTTTGTCTTTCTTTCTTTATTTCGTTTTCTTTCTTTCTCTAATAAATTTTCAGTTTCATATTTATTTTATCAAATCCTTTTTTACCAAAATCCCTTATAATTCGATATTTGCGGGTTTTCGTCATATATTCAAACCCGAATTTCAATGGTTCGATTTTTCCCATATTAAATCATTAAATTCGACTTTTGTATATCTTTCTTAAACTGTATGACAATCTTAGTATATATAATATGTATAAACCACTTCAATTTCGAGTCTAATGTCAATAATTAATCTTAAGATCAACCAATGAATGATAACAAAACACGAGTCAGACTTTCATAGTCAGAACCCAACTTGATAACATACGCACAGTCTGATGCGCCCCTTCCAAAGGACGCATTAGATGTTGCGCCTGTTATGGGTTGGCTTCTACCTCTGAACTCGTCTTGTTTTGACGTAGCTTTTCTAATTAGGTTTATAATCGACTATTATCCTTATTTATCGCCTAATTCGACATATTTTGAATCCTTTTTTTTTCTTTTTTTTTTCTTTAAACCCTTTTTATAGCGTGTTTATGACTTTAGCTCAAACTCTCATTGTAATTTGTTCTATTGTAATTTAGTTATTTATTTTCGCTTATATGATTTAATTGCTTGGCAATTCATATGTTATGAATTACATACCCTATTTCAACCCAATTATTTAATAAATGTTATGTCAACCGACTTAGTCTAAATATTCACATGCTAGGATTAAAACGTGGATGTTGCATTGCATGCATATAACCAATAACATATCGAGTATAGTTGATTTCCCTGATCATTTGTAGAGGCCTCTATCGAGGCGGGCGGGATTAGGTGTTCACATAAAGAGCTTACTAATACATACCCTCACCCCTTACTCAGATATCTGTGAGAATCAGTGTTCATTGGCATCACGAGAGTCATTATAGACATAGAATGCTATGGGTGACAAATTTCTTTGTGTTCATGTCACTACTTTGTGTCTTGACATGGCATGAGGTATTCGAACGGTTCCAATTTACCACAAAAATTAGTCCACAATTTAGCGACTCCACTGGGGATGATACACTTAGACTTGGTCTGGTGTTACCTACGGTGAAACTTGAACAAGGTTAGGGATATTTTATATAAGACAGTTGTTGATTTTCATTACTCGATCTTCTTGGATCATTTCATCCAGCCTCCCTAGGCTTTTCAACCAAACCAATTCGACTAACTGTCCCATCTCGATAGCACAAATTCTTATTTGTTCTTAGTGGATGAATAGAGATTCACATCAACCAAACCACGATGCTTACTCATGTTTGTATCAAGAGCTTTCACTACTCGAGTGAATGGAACTAGAAACCGACCTTAGTCATTTTTGGCACGGACCTCTCTACAGACCAGGGTTTGATAGCTTGGTGTGGCAACCCGCCATTCTAAGCCAAAACAATTACTAAAAGCACTCAGCATACTTGTATAATGCTTATATATATGTTTGTACTTTGCATGTTATCACCTTTTGTAAAACAAAACCATGTCGAAATTTTCAAAACCAAAAAATTTCAGATAATCTTTCAAAAAAAATGTAAATATGTAAATTCAATGGGCTGAAGTAAAGTCAAAATTCAAACCGGGTCATTTCCTAGTCAAAACTCCAACGGGTTATAAACTCGTCTTCCCTTACGTTTTGGGTCATTCAAATTCGAGTCAAGTCCGAAGGTGTCACGTTATCATTTTGGACCCCCTATCCCAATTCAGTTAGGATCGAAACATTCCTGACACATCGAGTCACACACCCGAATCATACATAGAAAGACTCAAAAGGTTTCACATTTCATATCCGTATTCTTCTTCAACACCGTCTTTTGAAAATCTTCCAGGAGACACGCGTAAGGTATCTACACATACAGCCAAGCCTAAAGACAGTCCGTTTTAAATACATGTCACGTCCAAATTGCGTCGTCAATATGGAGAACCAAATGGGAATAACGAAACCTTCACCATCTTCTTATACCCCAAAGCTGAGTAATAGCTATGAAACATCTAGGTCCAACATGACCTGTTCCTCTAACCAAGCCAATGAAGATAAAGGAGCCAACCTCTTGGAGACTCCACCTAGAAGGCCAATACGAGCTCCTAGGACATTCATTGACCTTGGAACAACATATGAAATGGCTCTACAAAAACTGGTATACCAGGGAAAACTCCATCCAATCGGTCCAACACTAGACCCTGAAAGGATATTGCTTAGATGGAAAGGCAATTCATATTGCCAGTACCATCAAGGTAGGGGACATGATACGGAAGAATGCTTTTGCTTAAAGCATATCATCTAGGATATGATTGAAAATGGCAAGCTACCATTGCCGCCTCTTATTAATCAATTCAAGAAGAACGACCCTCTTGGGTCTAACATCATCAAACAAGACCAAGAATCATTCCTAGATTGTTCTCACATCCTCGCTCCTTTCGGTGATGACGAAATCAATGTCCTCGAAGACGATGATATCTAGAGTGGAATACTTATGCTTTTTGCAGCCATTAACAATTAATTTTCCAAACTAGAGGGAGCCATCAATAATCTGGACACCAGACTTTCTAGTATGGAAGGGAAATTTGTTACCTTGAAAAACAGCTTATTGAAATGGGTAAGAAATTTGGTACCCAACCACTTGGAAAGGGAGACGGTGTTCATAAAATCTCTCAACCTAGCACTCTCTTTGAAAAGACAAATGAACAACTTATCCCTAGTTCTTCTCATGCCCCACATCAAGCTTATCCAGGAATCAAAATTTCCAAAGCAACCTTATCGAGCCTTCATCGAAGAATCTAAGAAACCGTCTAAGGTCGTTAACCAGTCTAGGCATACCTTATGCCTCAGCTTTGGAAAAATTGTCGTCTCTAGGTCTCCTACAACCTAGGTCTCCTACAACCTATCCGTCCAATCCCGGATCCTAAGCCAGAAAACATAACTCGATTTTGGGATGGCAATTCATATTGTTAATACCATAGGGGCAGAGGACATGATGTCAAGAATTTCTATAGGCTTAAGCATATCATACAAGATGGAATCGAGGATGGCAATATTTATGTCTCGCTCCTAACTAGCTCAAACACAGAAACCAATCAGCCTTATAAGGAGTTTAATCCTTCGGATAATCAATACAATGAGCACTCCACCAATCATTTGGAGAAAAGGGAAACCAAGTCACAAATGCTCGATCAATCAGGGGAGGGGACATTAGTCGAACATGTTATTAACTGCCTTAATCCAAATTATGCATCCCGTTTGAAAGGTTGCAACATTAAAACCGTTGAGAATTTATCGATGGAGATCGCACCCATCGACGAGGTCATCCTCTCGAGGGCTCTCAACAAAAAGGGGACACCTTCTTGGAAATTTACCGACATTGTTATTACATACGCCGATCCCATTCAGAGACTCGTGAAACAATGGAAGTTGAAGCCGATTGGGCCTACACCCAATCCAATACCCGAAAAGAAGACCCGATTTTGGGATGGCAATTCATATTGTCAATATCATAGAGGTAATGGACACAATACCGAGATGTGTTATAAGCTCAAGCATATGATCCAGGATATGATTGATAGTAGGAAACTGTTTCTCTCAACTTTTAATCTACAAGATAGCTTAGTCGATCCTTATAGATATATCGTTCCAGCAAGCAAGAAACCCTCCTCGACTGTTCTCCATCCATCATTCCAAGAAATCAAGATGGGACGCTCAAATGATTCAACAATCAAGACCATACATTCAAGCCACCAAATGCTGAAAAAGAATCCTTCGAAGATAACAGTGATGATTAGGGGTCTGGATATAAGATCGAGTCTGAGTCTACGTCCGCGTCTTAAGCTTTATTTCCCATAGTTTTTCTAGTGTCTGTTTTTATTCATTTACATTCTTAGTGACAACCTGGGGGTTGTCCCATGAGTCACGTGTCTTCTCGAGTCTATGTTAAATTTATTCATCGTTTCAATAAAAGCACAATTTTTAATCCACATACTCCTCCTTCATACTTCTTTCATATTCCTTGTGGCAACCAGAATTGATTTGAGACATTACAAAGGACCAAACATGTCGAGTCAATGTGATACATTTAAACCATGTTCTATCTGAAATTCCGTGTTCTTTCCTTACATATTCCATGTCTGGCAATAGAAACCTCGCAATAACCTGGTTTAGGACAAGCATATCTCAAGATATTCTAGGACGAGTTCAAGCCGTCTCCCTTATTAATGATCCATGACGGAAGATAAGTCCATCCTCTATAATACACAACCCGTTTACTAAAGACCGACCCATTCCACGTAAAAGGTGTTAGTCTGACCCAAATCCATGATAGCAAGTCATCATCAAATTCAAAGGAGGATCCAAAAGCCACGAGCCAAAGAAGAAAGGCTTAATCAAGAAGAGAGATCGATTCCAATATCCGATGTCAAAGTTATTTTCAAAAGGCCAAAAGGATTGATCCTGAAACATATAAGATAGATCCCGTACCAATAATCTGAGTACAATCAAGAACAACCCTGAAATCAAATGCCGAATCCTAAAATCAAATGCCGAAATCTATAGAGAAATCCTTAAACCAGATGCCACAAGTCAACAGCCGAACCTCAGTTGCGAAGATGCCAAATGGTTAGCTAGCACCGCCATATAGCCTTTCTACATCCTAAGTCCTTCTTGAGACCATTACAGAGAGATAGTTATGAATTTTGAAAATCCTCTCAAACTCGTCGAGTATATACCCATCCTTTAGGGCCAAGACATAGAAATATGAACCCGCATCATTTAACCTACCCTTTTTATGCTCAGGCTACATCAAGTATGAGACCCCACTTTCAAGCCATATTACGAGACATAACCACATCAAGCCTTAACTCCACAATTCAAGCTCCAGAGATTTGTTCATTCAAAGCCTCTTATTTCCAAGCTCCACTTTCCAAAATATCTAAGCCATTTTCACCTTGACCCAGATACGGAGTCTTCAAGTACTTTGTTGTCTAGAATGGGACATACCCAATTCACCCTTAGGGCCCACTTTTGAGTGTGCTCACATGACAAGGAAATTTTTTATAAACTATACCTCTTTGGTCAATGATCAAAGAGGGAATTATCTCAAATCGATTCTTCAAGTCACCTAAAAGAATATACCCTCGTGATCCATTCACTTTAAGGCCCTAATAGCTAGCTTAGGCACCCACACTCAGAACTACGATCTGGTTTAATTTCACTCGACGTGAATACGTGATACGAAAATTGTGCGGAAGCGGTTTAACATAATAATGAATAATAAAGAAAAAAGGATATTTGTTTCAAAATCTGGTAAGATCTCGAAACAATGGGATATTTTCTCAAGTTAGACCTATAACTTGAACAATGGTGACCAATTTGCAAGACCTATTGCTCCTTGATCGATGTTAAAGCTTGATCGCGTCAAACTATAACTGGGTTGGATCGAAAACGCGTCGAACCGAAATAACAATTGCAAGGAAAAAGCTGAGATTTTATTAATACTTGAAGGAATAATAACATAAATAAACCGTCCCTTTAATAGGGCTGAAGTGCACGGCTAAAACAGCCTCTAAACTAGACACCTAATGCGATACAGAATCATAATGACACGACTTTCCTAAAGATACAATAATTGCCTTGTTTTATTCTGACTGTAATTAGGAAATAAAATAACTAACCCTAAACTAATTAGGAAAGTTTTCACTTTCTGGCTTTAGGAAACCTTATTCAACTAGGATATTCTACTCCTACTGTAATTAGGAAAATACTATACTACTCCTAATAGAACAACACAGACACATGATGTATTCTTCTACGCGCCCCAGTAACACGCCTCAGTGCCGCCGTGTACTGTAATGTTGCGTGTTGTTGCTTCTGTTAGTTCTTTGACATCTAACACAATCTCGTCATCTTCATTTGAATCAAGCATTTTTGGATCATCCCCTCCCCTTTTGAAAGGAATTGTCCTCAATTCTTGAATACTGCTAGGGTCAAAACTGAACAATACGAGCAACCAAGTGTCTTGGATGACAAATACCAACAAAAAACACGCATGTATACCCAAACCACCGTCAGCGCCTAGTTTCTTCTTAGTCCTTGCGCTTAACTTCAGAATTCCCTTGTGCCAACCACCCCACCTCCCTCCGTGCACAAGCCTAATCAACTTATCATGAACCACGCCTTCAAATAAGTACACCGAACAAATAGATTCGCGCATATTTGCAACACACCCCTTCGTTTCCAACTCGACCAACGAATAACTTGGCTGAACATGAAACCTTATAGATTCTAATGTCTCTTCTTCGTGATAATCGTCGAATATAGGAGGCAATGTCGGATCAAACTTAACATTGTCCTCGTGGATGCTTTCAAATTCGAACACTCCTTCCATGTCTCTTCTTCTTTTTGTCTTTTTTTTCAATTTTTTTTCTCGGATGAACAGTACCACACACGTGAATAGTAACCATTTTTTTTTTTACAACCGTCACGCCTTGAATAACAAATTACTAGAAACTTGCTCCTGAGATAAGTAATCAAAACCGATCAACCCTCGAACTACCTGTTCAAGTTTAACCCTTGAACTCCAATCGCAATCAGAAATTCAACTAACAACTTGACTTTGGCACGCCTAGGACCGTCTAGATTTAAGGAAATCAAGAGCCGAAGCTCTGATACCACTTATGATACGAAAGTTGTGCGGAAGCGGTTTTACATAATAATGAATAATAAAGAAAAAGGGATATTTGCTTCAAAATCTGGTAAGATCTCGAAACAATGGGATATTTGCTCAAGTTAGACCTATAACTTGAACAATGGTGACCAATTTGCAAGAACTATTGCTCATTGATCGATGTTAAAGCTTGATCGCGTCAAACTATAACTGGGTTGGATCGAAAACGCGTCGAACCGAAATAACAATTGCAAGGCAAAAGCTGAGATTTTATTAATACATGAATGAATAATAACAGAAATAAACCGTCCCTTAAATAGGGCTGAAGTGCACGGCTAAAACAGCCTCGAAACTAGACGCCTAATGCGATACAGAATCCTAATGATACGACTTTCCTAAAGATGCAATAATTGCCTTGTTTTATTCTGACTGTAATTAGGAAATAAAATAACTAACCCTAAACTAATTAGGAAAGTTTTCACTTTCTGGTTTTAGGAAATCTTATTCAACTAGGATATTTTACTCCTACTGTAATTAGGAAAATACTATACTACTCCTAACAGAACAACACAAACACATGTTGTATTCTTCTGCGCACCCCAGTAACACGCCTCAGTGCCGCCGTGTACTGTAATGTAGCGTGTTGTTGCTTCTGTTGTATTCTTCTTTGACATCTAACACAATCTCGTCATCTTCATTTGAATCAAGCATTTTTGGATCAATACGTAGGCAGACCTATACAAGGGCACAACTATCCTAAATATCAACTTCCGACCTCGATTCTCAAAACCAGCTCAGAACTACGATCTGGTTTGAGTTCACTTCACGTGAATATGTACGCAGTCCTCTACAAGGACACAACCATCCCAACCATTAACTTTCATCCTTAATTACCATCCCCTCAAATTTGATAGTTATCCCAGCCGTTGTCCAAAGAAGACAGTCGATCTAGGCCTTACCATTATATTTCCGTCAATCTTGTATATCTTCTACCTTTAGAACTGATATGCGTTGTCACCAATATCTAGCTAGGGGTTGTGCATACTTAGGCAAAGTCTGTCGGAGTCATCCCCATGTTATGACAAACCAAAGTCTATATTTGCGTCTGTCAGTCCATGTTCGCATTAGTCCATATCATATTCACGTTAGACTTTCATCTTGTGTCTGTCAGTCTATGTCGCGTCAGTCATGCGTCTAGAGCCTATTGAATATGCATAATGCATTACAAACAACAGATTCAACCTTTAAGCAAGTTTTATAGAAAAGAAAAGATCTTTCGAAGCTTGTGTTTCCTTTCATAAGGTTATGTCTCAATTGCTTATGTACATATGTGCTTGTGTGCTATTTTTTGTTAGACTGCGGATTTGTGTGGTCACTAACCATGCAGATAATTATAAGAAGCACATGTCATTCCAACTGGGGGCTTCGCTCAAGCCTGAATCCTCCCTAGTGAATTACATTTCCCCAGCGAGAGTTCATTGCGGGCCTACAACCATTTCACATCTCGATGCTCCCCAGCGGATTATATTTCCCCAGCGAGAGTCCATTGCAAGCCTACAGCCTTTGTACTTCCCGATAAAATAGAGTTCGCTTAACACAAACGCAAGCTAAGTTCTCTCCTTGGCGGCTCTCAGAAAGTCCTTCATCGTACTCCCAGCATTCCCTACCTGTAACACCCCCATTTATCCTAGAGCCTTAACTAGGTCTTCCTAGATAAATAGGACTGTTACCATCTCGGTTTCCCGAGGTAGTGAATAACAAAGTAAAACAAACCAARGTACTTTATATAAAACTGATTAAATTTAAACTTTTCATATTACAATTACTGTGCAGCGGAAAATAAACTGAATAATAAAATAAAGTGATTGACCAACTAAGTGATTTAGACAACAACTACAGTCCAACTTCTCATGCCTGGCATGCCGTAAGCTCCCACGTCCTCTAACTCAAATACCTGCCAATCCAACTGCTCCCCAATACTTGGTTCATCACAGGTGTTCATGAATACACGGTCAACCACGAGGTTGAGTAGAATAACTAACAACAAGTAATTACAAGTATAAAACAACATT
>VHZZ01020404.1:0-14607 GCA_009801015.1 Silene noctiflora | reverse complement strand
ATTAGCCATCAAACTTTAAGTAAACTAGTGTAGATCTAAAGAAAACCAAATTGAAGAAATTGAAAATGATAGAGATGATGCTTACATTGTTAACTAAGAGTAAGTAGAGGAAGATTAGTGTAGTAATAGGAAGATTTCCAAGCTCAAGGGAGGAAGAATGGTGAATTTTGGTCAGGTTTTGTGAAAAATAGAGTGAAGATAAGGTGAACAATCGTAAGCACATATCTTACGGCCCAAAGCAAACATAAAACCGCCCAAAGAGGGTACTCGGTCGAGTACAAGCCACTTGATCAAGTCCCATATGTACTCGGTCGAGTGCAACCACTCTAGAAACTGACTAGAAACTAAAAGAAAACGTTCTCGGTCGAGTACTCACCACTCGATCGAGTGCTCAACTCACTCGGTCGAGTAAAAAACGTCCAGGAACTTCGGTCCAAAAACACGGATTACCCACTCGTTCGAGTGCCAAAGGCTCGGTCGAGTAGCCCATACTGGGTGGAGTTGCCCCCACTCGGTCTTCGAACTACCCTCACGCCTAACATACATATATCATAACCTATCCTAGCCACATGTTACTAAGCACAAAACCATACATACCACCAATCATGCTTATACATTCGAACACCAACTAATACTCCAAACACTTCCATTAAATTCACATCATACTCATCCAACATGCATAAAAGACATATAAACATTCAACGATCCCTTGACACCCCGCAGTGACCGGTTCAATGTCATAAAGGCAAAGTGCGGCCTTAGGACGTCTCCCAAGCCTTTTCGGTAGCTCTAAACAACTCCTACCCGGGTTCATTTTATTTAGACACCCTATGTTTATTTTTTTCATTGGTTTTATGTTCCAAAATAGTCTCTTTGATACCACTTTATAACACCCCCATACACTTAGGTACCTTAACAAGGCCTACCCCAATGTACGAAGGTGCTACCATCTCGGTTTCCTGAAGTAGTACGCATTACAGTAACCATAATGAAACAAGTTTAAACAAACAGCTTTAATGAAAGGAAAGTTATAAACTCAAAGGTTACATATCTCAAAACCCAAAAAAGGTGATAAAAAAAGATAAAGTGACAAAACACCTATCTCTGCGGAAGCTAAACTACAATTGGTGTGACTCTGCCCGTCCAATCCCCGCAAGCTACAACAACGATCATCACCTGCTAAACCAACTGCTCACCATCCCCGAATGGATCACCACAGTTTTGAAAACATAAACGGGGTCCGCCAACTATATAATTCATATAATACAACCATAACATAAACAATAAGCCAACCAAAGCAAACTGTAACAATCAACCTCCAAACTCCATAGTAATCAGTAACTTGGTGTGTAGCCCTGCCAGATTACCCATTGCAACAGGTAATTCACACCGCTAGTGGGGACCGCAGCCTAACAACCAAAATCCCCGCTCAACGTAACTAGCTAACCCAGATCATTAATGTGCACATCCCCTTATGACGGGAGCCACAAGAGGCAAACATGGGGTTTGAACCATCTCCCGAAAATGGTCCAACAATAAAAACCAATAAGTAACACAATAATCTCAATTATAAAATAATCACAAAAGACCGTCACATTACATGTATACCAATTAAACAACCAACTGAGCAGGGAAACCTTACCTGAACAACAATCCAAGAAAAAGCACAGCAAGACGGTCTGGAAAGCCTCCTCTACAAAGTCCTCATCTAGTATAATATCAACCAATCAATAATACGGCATACAATTTCTAAACACCTTAAAACCCCCAAATTAACCCAATTAGGGTTTGCATAATTATAACCATAAAGATGAATTAACAAGGTAAAAGACTTACTGATTGCCATCTACCCTGAAGGAGATGCAAAAACCCCAAAAGATGAACCCTAGCCTTGGATTGATTAGGATAATAGGAGAAGCGGTGAACGTCGTTCTTAGTTTGTGAAAAACTGTTTTTAAGAATGATTATAAAATGATTAAGTCGATAACCCACTATTTATATGCTTCTCTAATTATCTTAATCAAACCGCAGAAAATATCGTAATGAACCGGACACTACGTCGAGTATAAGACACTCGATCGAGTAAGATACACTCGATCAAGTAAGCTACACTCGATCAAGTTCTCAGACACTTGCTCGAGTGCACAACAACCAGAACCCTGACGGAACCACCACACAACCTACTCGGTCGAGTACCCAGTACTCGGCCGAGTAGCCTAGGACTAGAAATTTGATGTATTACAACCTATCTCGATGAAATAGGGTCTTATTATTATATTTCTGAAAGTCTCATGGCTGAGACAGCGCCTAAGTGGAAGCTAAAGCTATTTTATCCGCTCTCAAGTGGGCGGTCAACAAAAGATTTTGGCATGTTGATTTGATGTCCAACTGTTTATTTATTGTTAAGAAAATTACAGGTGTCGGAGAAATCAATTAGAAGAACAAGGGAACTATAATACTCCGTATTTTTGGGTTTGGTACTCGGTCGAGTATGGGGGTGTACTCGACCGAGTGGGGTGCACTTGGGCGAGTAGGCGTTGATCGAGTGAGTTGAGGTTTTGACTTGGTTCTGTTATGTGGTTACTCGACCAAGTAGTGTATGTACTTGGCCGAGTCGTGGCCACTCGGTCGAGTTGTTCCATGTTACTCGACCGAGTGGACCGGTCTTATTATATCCTTCGTTTTCATTTTATTTTAGATCGAGGGTTTTTTTTTATATGGTTTAAGTGATTTCTTAATGACCAATTCCAAAACAAAGAACCCATAAACTCATTTCTAACTTAGATAGAGGGAGAAAGATGAAAGTTTGACTTGTTCTTCAATCGGATTGGGGATTTTTCACTTATATCAACCTAATTCGATTCCTCTTATTGTAAGTCAATTTCATTCAATTGTTTATGTTGTTTTAATGTCTTCGTGTTTTAAACTTTTGAAAAGAGAGTCCTATGTATTTCAAGTATAGTTTATCCATATCAAATTTCGTAATCATATTCCTTGTGGTTTGTCCTAGGTGATTAATTTATGAACGTGTCGCCGAAACGTCCGCGAATCTGATTATGTTGTAGAAAATGGTTCGAAACCCTAATTTAAATGTTGATTTAGGTCGAGGAATTTTTCATATATAATATTTGAAGAGTCTAGATGACAATAGAATTTGGAATTTCTCAAAAATGATGTTTTAAACCCGTTTTATGAATCTCTACATTTTGTGCGACGAATTCTTTCAGCTTTTGGAAATTGGTCTGCGAACCCTTGATAAGTTTGGAATTTGGAAAATTACTTTGGATAAGAGTTTTATCAAATAGTCATACGGTTCCATCCCAATTGGCCTTACATCGATTGGATTTTTCTGGAATTAGTTATGTATTTTATAGCGAGTCTGCCCGTTGCTGGAAAGTCTAGAAAAGTCGAGTTTGGTCTTTAAGTAGAGTTTACTACTAAGTCAGGATGGGTCTAGGTTATATGCATGATTAATTGAGCATTTAGTGATTATAAATAATTATTTTATGTAGTTGATGAATGCACTTATGAAGGATTGATAATGTATTGCTTATGTGTACTCCGATTGCAAAAAAGTAGGGTTTCTCTACTCAGTCATCCGTGTGTTTGATTTATGTTAATTGGAAATGTGTATTATCTTTATGTGTTTATGGAGTATGGATTGGTGCCGTTTTTAGTATTGTTTGCAAAGCCATCGTCAGGAGATGGTCTTCACCCCATGTTCGCCCCTTGTGATTCCCTTCAAAAGGGGGATGTGCACATTAATGATCTAGGATCGCTCGTTGCGATGAGCGGAGCTTAGGTGGCAAGGCTGCGGTCTACCACTGGCGGTGTGGGTACCTGTTGCGATGGGTACCCCGGCAGGTCTAGCTGCAGTTCAGACGGTTGTACTTGATGGATGAGATTGGCTAATGCCGGATGGTTATTTTTGTTGTTTGTTTCATAGTTTATGATTGTTGAGCAGTTGAATGACCCTTTCTTTGTGTTGTAAACCTGCGGTGATCCAATGGGGAATGGTGAGCATATTTCTAGTAGATGTGTTGGTTGATCTCGTTTGGGATGGATGGGAGAATCATCGAGTCTAGCTAGCTTCCGCTGTTACTTAGTCTTTAAATAACTTTTGTCATAGAGTTGTATTTTTGGTACTTCGGTTGGATTTTGATAGTTTGTCTTATAATCGACTAACCTTTTACTTTATTAATTTGTTCTTTGATGTTCTATTTGATATGCTTACCTCGGGCAAACGATATGGTAGCACCTCTATGTACTAAGGTAGGCCTTGGTAAGACACTTGGGTAGATGGGGGTGTTACAAAGTGGTATCAGAGCGATGATTTTGGAACCTAAAACTAATGAACAAAATGAACATAAGGCGTCTAAATAAAATGAACCCGAGTATGAGTTGTTTGGAGCTACCACAAAGGTTTTGGAGACGTCCTAAAACCGCAATATTGCCCACACAACCTCAAGCCGGTCACTACGGGGTGTGTCATGGGAAAAAAATCGTTATGTGTGTGTTTACATATGTATGAATGAAATGGATGTTATGTGAATGTTTTGTAATTGTGGTAGTCAAATGTGTATCGATGTGGATATGTGGTGTAATTCGGTGATTTGATGAGCAATATGATTGGCATGAGTAAGTGGTGGAACAATGTGAATAGTACCAAATTGTGATATGTTTGGTTTGAATTTCATATTAATTAGATGTGATGAGTATTATTTGATTGGAAAGTATATGAGCATGAATGTGGTAAGAAAGGATGAACATGACTTCTTGCATGTTTAGTATATTAATGTTATGTTTAGTTTACATGTTGGCATGATAAAAGCTTACCTAGGATACTGGTTTTAGGAGTATTGTGCTGTCAATGTTTACATTGTTGGTCTCTAAGTTATTTAGAACTAAAATTGAGTTGTTATAATGGCCGTCTATAGAAGAGTCGTCTTAAAACTGTTATAACTAGATATGCGGAAATGATATTGATGTGATTCCAAATGGTGGTGATAGCTTGTTCTTTTACGATACTAACAATATGTTACTGATAGAAAGACCTTTGTTGCTAAGGCTATCAAACAAATATTTATACTCAACTAACTAGCAAGTAGCAAGTAGAGGTCGGATCCCAAAGGACGCGTTGTCAAACGATTATCAAATGCAAGTACCTATGTCCTTGTGTCACAAATTGAGTTGAGATGAAGGCTATAATACTACAACTAAAATGTAAATAAATGAAATAACAAAGCATGCAATTAAAAGTGTAGATGTAAACAATTAATTAAAGGCACTAGGGTGTCATGGGTTCATAAGGGAAACATGCTATGATCATAGTAATGAATCCGGTAGTTATGTTGGGATCGAGTTCATTTATATCTTACAATCCCTAGGGAGACTTAGGTCTCAGAGTCGAGTTGATTTATAGCTTACGACACCTACCACAACTTTGATCTCGGAATTCAACGTATGCATGATCTAAAGATCCTCGAGTTGATTTATGTCTTACAAGACTTGTTAAAGAGATATAGAATCACGCTAGGTTGTCAATCAACCATTTCATCAAATATGACATGTGCATAAGTTAAAGAACATAACAAACAATCATTCATATGAACTCATCAAGCATAGATCTAACCCATGTTACTCCTCTAATCCCCTACTAACCCTAGCTAGAGAACTACTCATACATCATCATGGTAAACATGTCATAGAGAGTGTCAATCATCTTAACAAGCATAGACATGATGATATAATGAAGAAATTAACAAAGGAGTAAGTAAATGATTAAGTAAAGAGTAAGAGAATTATACCAACATAAGATGAACAATGAAATGGAAGAACAATAGAAGAAATCTTCCATTAATGATGAATAGTTGTCAATTCCTCAATCCAAAACCCAAGAATTCTTCAATTATAAACTAGATCTAAGATTGCTTGAATAATAAGGAAATGATTAAAGTGTAATTAAACTAATCTAAGCTAAGAGATAGTCTCTAAGGATCAATCAAATCCTCAACTACATAAGCTATTTATACTAAGTACAAATATTAGGATAAACTAAGGGCTTAAATGACGATTAGGCCCCTTAATAGTGTCCAAGGAAGTGCTAGAGCCAGTAGGACTCGTGGGAGTACATTAAATGAATGAGGAAGCATGCTACCGTGGGACTCGCATGAGTCAAGGGGTACTCGCACGAGTTGGTGTAGGGCTCGCACGAGTCAATGTGGACTTGCACGAGTCTTCCTTCAGTACTTGTGCTCATTGCCCTTGCTGCCCCACAACTCGTGGGGGCTCTCCATCATTGCCCGATTTCATCTTCTATCTACTATGGCCTTTATTCTTGGTCCCTCCTTATTTCTTGTTCGTTAAGTGCGATCAATTTAGCTTCTGAAATGCTCCAAGAATGCAAGGTTGGCACTCTTCTCCTACTAAAGGCACCAAAACCTTATAGAACAGCAAATAGGTAGCTAAAGATAAGAAACCACCCTAATGCATACATAAAAGCATGTGGAACGAGGAAAGTTAGGGGACTAAATGTGTGTTAATACGAGTCACATCAAATATCCTCAAACAGAACATTTTCTCGTCCCGAGTAAAGAGGTGACTAAAACTAAGACCTTTATTTAACTAATCTAATAAAATAGACGATGTAAGACAATTAGCGGGTCTCACTCCGCCCCTTCAACTTACAACAAGACATCCATGAAGTAAGATTCCTTCTTGTAAGGCAAGGTGGGACTTGCCAAAATGGCGATGCATCCTACATGAAGCACATAGACAAAACAAAGGATGCATCTACCAAAGAAGAGCCACTTTCCTCATCTAAGTGGCGAAAATCAACTAAGTGGGAAGAAATATAAGGGTACACACTCCATCGTAAATACTAGTTCTCCAAGTCACTAAGTCTAAGAGGATACAAACAAGTCATCTTCAAGTGGTGTCAAACTAGGCTACTTTTGTCCATAATAGCTAAATGCTTTCGTCAAGGGCGATTGGATATGATGGAAGTATGATCCCTATGATGTTAGCGGCATATGACATGACGAGTCTCGGATTCTCTAGAAGTGTAAAAGGCCAAGGATCGTCCTAAGCTCGACAAGGTGGCATAACAAAAAGTTTTTGGGAATAAAATGCTCAATTCTTTAAACTTGACCTCATTTCACTTTCATATTCTAAACTTTGGATCAGGTTTGTCCCAAGCTTTCTAATGTCCTTTACTTTTTCCAATCGCTTATTAGGCAACTGGTTAATCTCTAGACAATAGGTTTTTCGAGGTGATAGTCATTCTGTCTTTGGGTGGTCGAATTCACAACCATATGGGGGCCCAATTCAATGATCCCTCGCCAAATCACATGGACGTGGTACGCTTCCATCAAAACAATTCACTTTGTGGCATTTCTCATAACAAAACATTTGGGGTTTACATTAAGATTTATCCACAACAAAAACTTTAAAAAGAGCATTACAAACTTATTAAAGAAATTATTTTTGGGTTGCCAAACCACCAAGTCAATCAAGGTCACCTAGACAAGTTTATCGAGTCCACATCACATCATAAGGTTGGATAAGGTGACTATGCCTTAGCTCATGGGACAAAAGATACTAGTATTACACAATCTAGGGTGTCTTGAATTGACTCGGATTGCCTATGATCAAGTCTTCCCCAAACCAAATGAAACACTATTTCTAGTGCAAAAAATAAGGTAGACTTGGCCACGGACCATGAATGCAATGCATGATTTAATTTTTCATTTTGGAATCTTCATGGTAGGAGCAACAAAATTTAAAGGCACCTCAATGGGGCCGAGGTGCGAGTCTTTGATGTTGCTAGATTCAAAAATTATAGCCATGAAGGGTCCAAAATGACACTACTTGAACTATGCTAATACAAGTTATAGAATACAATTATCAATATTTGAACATGAGTGAAAATATAAGCTAAAGGAGGGGTAATAGACTCACAAATATGAACAAAGGCAATGCTTTGGGAGCCATCACCCATCCAAGTGTGCCAGCCTCTACACTCGGCTACTTTCGGCATTCTCGTCATCGCTCCCTTCATTATAGCTCGATCTACCGCTTCTATCGTCGCTTTGATCATCACTTTGATCATCATCTTCATCATCTTCCTTGTCACCATCATCGAAACTCTTACCATTCGCACCATCCTCATCAAGCTCTCTACTCCTCCGACCCGAACTCTCGACCCCCTCATCTTGGAAGGAACTAGGAAAGAACGCCCTTCTATCCACCTAATCCGGTAAGGGATAATTGGGATCAAGAAGTCCTTGCCTAGCTAGGTGTAGAAGGATATTGGGCATAATAAGCATTGACCCGATCCTTGTAGGTCTCCCAATGGATATGTTTCAACAATTGGGTTTCATAATCATTTCCCTCATGAATTACAAAAGCCTTTGATGCTAATACCTTTTGTGGCTCTTGTTGCTTGCTTCTTCAATGGCTCCCTTGCTTCTTCATGAATTACAAAAGCCTTTGATGCTAATACCTTTTGTCTTTTAGACAAACTTTGAGATTTTGGTGTCATGGGATTTCCTTTCATTCATGGCATCTTCAATACTCCTTGTAATTTGTATCAACAAGTATGGAATTTGCTTGAATGTTCACCCTTTCTTCCAGTTTCAATTCCAAGAAAAAATAATTTGGTATTTTTCGAATTTTCTCAAACCCTAGAAATTGTTAGTTGAGTTTGGTTGTTTTTGATGATTAGAAAGGTGAAATGTTGATAAAGGAGTGATTCGATTTGTTTAGAAGCAAGCTTGTGATGAAGATTGATGAATTTGGGTGAGTAATTGATGAGTTTGGAGTTGGAGTTTTGTTAGAAATTGTATTTGAGTTTGAATTTGTGTTTGTAGAAATGAGGAAGGAAGGAAGGTAAGTCAAGTAAATAGGGTGAAGTATCAGGGGGACTCACGCGAGTTCTCATGGACTCGGGCGAGTTCTGGGGTATTGTTGATTACTTCAAAAGGGAACTCACACGAATTCTGTAGGACTCGCACGAGTTATGGGACAGCTATGATTTCTTCAAGGGGACTCGCACGACTTCTCCTTCAACTCGCTCGAGTTGGCTGGCAGCAGGCTTCTCTTTAGTTCCCTTGGCTCCAACACCCACGAGTAGAGGCCAGCTCGTGTGGACTCGTCGTTAGCACTTTCGATGCTTCCTTTGTCGAACTTACTAGTATTGGGGTGCGTTCCTTAAGCTTATTTAGCCTAGGCGTAAGCGTCCCCATACTTTACTTGTGCAATCTACAACTTCAAAACACAATTAGTAACCTCCCTTACTTGCTCTCATGTTCATAATCTTGGCAACAAAGCAAACAAGTGCAAAGCAAAAATTGAATTGAATGAATTGAAATAAATACAAGTTAAAGAGTTAGTATATGTACAAGTGGTGGTTTGAAGGAGGACGCCACCAAACTCTCCTCCATTTAAAGCTTTCAAGGGGGCATGTTGAGGATGTTGTTGATGTTGCTCAACACCTCGTATAAGTAATCGAAAGTTTGCTCATATTCAAGGTAGAAGTCTTGTGTGGACCTTTTCATGTCATATCTTCCGTTTTTATAGCTTCCATTGTCAAAGTCATAGTGACAAGGAGCTACATGGTCTTTGCTTGAAATCATTGCGTTTTCGACCTAGGGATTGACTAGTCTTTCAAACTCGTCATCCCACAAGACATTGACTTCCTTTATTTCTTCCTCTATGTTGAGAGGACCATGGGTAGGAATAGTCTTATCTTCATTCTTTTGGCCCTCAAGGCCTCTATCGGTACTTGTCATTGAAAGTGAGCTTTCAAGCTCTCATTTTTGGTGTTGTCATGAAAGACTCCTACCTCCCCGAATAGAGCTATTTCAATATCATCGACCTCCTTCCTCCAATTGGGCAATGTCCCTATATCTTTCCCACTAGGATTTTCATCCTTGGTAGGCGTTATAGTGGAGTATTCCAGCTTCTTATTTTCTCATTTCCGATGGTAATGGTCAACCATGAAGCATTGCTCATTCAAGTATGGTGCCTTCATTGTTTTTTCAAGATTCAAAGTTATCTTCTCATCACCCACTTCAAGGGTAAGCATACCGTTCTTAGACATCAATTATCGCTCTGGCGGTGTAAATAAATTGTCTTCCCAAGATGATGGGTATATTAGAGTCTTCTTCCATGTCCACTATGATGAAGTCTACCGGTATAAATAACTTCCCAACTCTTACCGGCACATATTCCCACACTCTTAGTGGTTTCTTTATGGTACAGTCCACCATTTGCAATGTCATAGAAGTACACTTCAATTCCCCTACACCAAGCTTTTCGCATATCGAGTATGGCATGACACTTACACTAGCACCTAGGTCACATAGTGCTTTATCAATGGTAGTGTCTCCAATGATACATGGGATAGAAAAGCTTCCGGGATCTTTAAGCTTAGATGGTGAATTTCCTTGAATAATGGCACTACTAGTGCCGGTGAAGGCAATAGTCTCCGACCTCTTAATAGAGCTCTTCTTGGTAAGAATATCCTTCATTTCTTTCTCATAGGCCGGGACATGAGTGATGAGTTCCGTGAATGGGATAGAAACTTCCAAATTCTCCACAATTTCTATGAACTTCTTAAATTGTTCATCAACTTTAGGCTTGGCTTGGCGACTTGGAAGGGGTAACTTAATCACAATAGGATCCCGTTCCACTTCTTTGCCCTTTTCTTCGTTTCTTCTCTTACATGATTCATTCATAGTAGGCTCTACTACTTTGGTGTTCTTCTTCAATGATTCTGGCCCATTTCTTTCTCTTAAACCTCCATCTTACAACCCCTCCCTTGACTTAGAATTTCCCTCAACATTATTGACGAGGTCGTCGCCAACCTATCAAAAATAAATTCCCTAGCGGTACAACAAATTAATGTAGTATTTAGGGGTCGAATCCACATGGAGTACGGTGGTTGTTAAAAGTTGTTATGGATAGAATTTTATCTAAGTCGGTCACGAATTATGAATGATGGTTGAATTATTTATGCAAAGTAAAATATAAATGCAAACAATAAATTAAAAGACGTCTAGGAGGTCGGTTCATACATGCAAATTAATATTTAAAAAGATATTAAATTAGTGAGTCACAAATAATCATCTAGGCCTAAAGATACCCAGCTTTCACTATTAGTATCAAGCCTTAAATCGGGTCCTAACAAGCTTTCACTATGAGCTAGGTTGATCCACTACACATGCTAGTTCTAATACATTTCCATGCTTCTCGACTTATAGAATGTATAACGGATTTAGTCCAAGATTATGGCCACTAATCGTAAAGTAACATTACAATGCAAACATGGTAGAGATGATAAGTGAACAACCAATATAACAACTTGTTTTATTTATCAATTATACATGACTCCCCTAATCCCTAAACTAGGAAATCTAGCTACTCATGTGAAGGAAATAACAAATGTAAATGCTAAGTAGAAATAAACATGCAAACATAATGTAAAACTATAATGTAGGATGAAACTTGAAAATGGAATATAAAACTAAAAAGTAAACAACATAAATAAAATGAAAACTAGAAAGGATTACCGTAAATGAAAATGAGGAACATAAGGAAATGAAATAACTTGAATATGAAGAATAATAACTAAATAAACTTGAATTGGAATTGTAAATGGAATTGTTTGTAACAATAATGAAATACTAATCTAAACTAAACTAAACTAAGCTAACCTAACTACTAGAATATAGAAAGAATTATATGTAAAAATGTGTGTAGAGAGGTGGTAGAACTTGTCTTGATTCTTGGACGAGCTCTCTATTTATAGGGAGCTAGTCTTGAAACGGTCGGCGCTTGGGAGTTGCGGCCACGATCGGGGGCGCCAACCCCGATCGGGGTCGTGGCTTTCTAGCCCGTTTTCCTTAATTCCACACTTAAATTTTAAGGAATCCAATGTTAAGGTATTACTGGACGATTAATCACCCGGTTAATGACCTTCAACCCTAGTATTTTAAGATCTTAGAATCTTAAGCTGCTCCACTTCATTTTGGACTTCAATTCTTAGGCTTGACTTTGCATTTGATTTCCTTTGCATTTGCTACGTTAATCCAACAAATCTCCATGCAAAAACCCATGAAAAATTCCACACTTAGTCTAATACTTTCTCTTGACTTAGCCCTTGTACTCTAGCTTGCACACTTAGTAGATTTTACCTCTTAAAAGCCCAAATACCTACAAAACATGTTGAAACAAGCAAATGCAACTAGAAATACAATATTAGCTCAAAAACATTAAGATAAGTGCTAAATGACATGAAAACTAGAGCTAATATAAGGGTTTAAAGTATATAAATTAAGCACTTATTAATTATCCTCTTCAATCGGCACCTTAGGCCCCTCATAATGAGTACCACTCCTCAAGTGAATGGCATTCATAGCTTTATTCCTTGTAGGAGGATTGCCTTGAGGTGGTAATTGCCCTTTTTGCCTTTGTGAGCTTGAAGATACCAATTAAGACAATTGAGTCTCAATTATCTTGTTATGAGCAAGGATGTTGTTGATGGTGATGTCCTTGGCTTGACTATGCTTTTGCATTTGAGCGAATAAATATTGTTGATTCTTTTGTATTTGCAAAACCAATTTTTGAACATCAAAAGCTTGATCATTGGGTTGGTTGTAATATGTTTGACTTTGAAATCCTTGATTGCAGAAAGGTCTTTGAATGGGATTTATCATTGGGGGTGGGGTGGGGTCTTTGAATGTTTTAGCTTTTTTAGGAAAGTTTGGGATGGAATTTGGTATTTTCATTGTAAAAATTAGAGTATGGGGTACCATTTTTGTGCGCTTGGAATGTATTCACTTGCTCGGTGGCTCCCTGACGAGGTCGTCGCCAACCTATCAAAGGTATCCTAGGTACAACAAATAAATTTAGTATAAAGGAGTCGAATTCCACAGAGACGCTACGTAGTTTTCTATGCAATTGCTTTGGTAGTCCTTCTATCTTAAGTCACAAGTTTGTTGATTTGGTTAGAGTGAATAATACTATAAATAAAAGCTATAAATAAACTAAATATAAGAGCTATAAGAAATGAGATGTAAAAAACAATATTAAGGAGCATCTAGGGAGTTTGGTTCGTACATATTGACATTCAAATTAGTTATTAAACTAGTGGTCACAAATAATCATCTAGGCCCAAAGATACCCACCTTTCACTATTAGCATCGGCCTTAAATCGGGTCTTAACAAGCTTTCACTATGAGCTAGGTCGATCTACTACACATGTTAGTTCTAATACATTTCCGTGCCTTTCGACTTTTAGAAAGTATAACAAATTTATTCAAAGATCGTGGCCTTTAATCATTGACTAATCATGACATAACAAACATGTGATAAAAATGATAAATGGACAACTAATTTATTAACATGATTAAATATCAACTATACATGACTCCCATAATCCCTAGAATAGAGAAATTAGCTACACATGATGAAATGTAAAATACAAATGTTATATGAAATTAGAGACATGATAAAAGATATGTAATAATAACTAATGATGTAAATTATGAAATGTAAATAAACTAAGTAAAGAAATGAAACACTAATAATTAAAAACTAAATAATAAAACTATGAAATGACAAAAATAGAAATGTAAACACTAGGAATAGAAATACCGAAATAAGAATTAGGAACTAATACTTGAACACCAAAAGTAGAAACCAAATAAACTTGAATAAGAACATGATATTTTATAACTTGAAGTTAGAATGTTTAACATAAACTAAACTAGAAATTTAATTAAAATATATGTGAGTTAAGAATTACAAGAAGCTAGAATGAAAAGTGATTGTAAAAGTGTGCGTATAATGATCCTTAGATGCTTGGACGAGGCCTCCTATTTATAGGAGGAGAGGAGATAAAATCGGGGTCGTAGGCCCGGGCCCCTTAAATCCTTGGCATTAATGCCAAGGAATCCTATATTTAAGGATTAATGCTCGTTTTAATCACCCGGTTAATGACTCTTGCCATCGATTTTTTTTTTTGTGATCTTGGAATCCTAAGCTTCTTCATTCATTTTGGACTTCATTTATTGGGCTTGACTTTGCATTGACTTAACTTTGCATTTCCCACATTAATCCACCAATTCTTCATGCAAAAACCCATGTAAAATTCCATAATTAGTACAATTCTTGCTCTTGACTTAGCCCTTGTAATCTAGCTTGCATACTTAGTATAATTTAGCTCCTAAAAGCTCAATTACCTACAAAACATGTTAAGACAAGCAAATGCAACTAGAAATACAATATTAGATCAAAAAAACTCAGATAAGTGCTAAATGACATGAGAAATGGAGCTAATATAGAGGGTTAAAATATATAAATAAAGCACTTATCACTCCCCTACACTCTAGTCGAGTATGTCCGAAAGTCCCACAACTTTCATACACACCATTAGGAATAGAAGGTGCTACCATCATCGCATTGACACGTTGAGATGTTTGTTGCTTAGGCGAATTAGAGGCTTCACTTATGTTGAGTATATATTTATATATGTTTTGATAATGACAAGTGGTTTATATTTAATTATACACTATGCACTTAATCGTTTGTTAAAGTCCTTAT
>VHZZ01020386.1:17475-28728 GCA_009801015.1 Silene noctiflora | reverse complement strand
TATATATATATATATATATATATTTATATATATATATATATATTGATTGATTACAATATCACATTTGTATCTGAAACGATTGTTATATGCATATTTTTATTTCAGATGACAAAAACTCATTTGAAACCTCCACACTTATTTTTGTCACCATTTTTATGCTAAAATGTGACAACTTAAACTGAATTACATTGTACCATAAAAATGTTGCCACTTAAACAATGTCATATTTGACTGTAAATAGATTATATGTGATCGTCTAACACCTTTAGACGAAAATGACCGTTTAAAAGTAGATCTTCTAATTATTCTATTTAGTGTGAAATTTCATGTTTTTTATGCAAAGTTTATTATTACCTTGCGTAGTTGCATTGCCTCGAGGAGATGGCATTCTGTATGTGTCTATCCACTCTGAATTTTCTCCATTTCCTCAAAAGAAATTGACCTCCATTTTGTATCTACGGTCCTGATCAAATACTGTGAGATGATCCAATGTTTGTAAGCATTTAATAAAAATAAAGTTTTAATGGATGGTGAGAGAAAATATATTAAAATATGGGTGTATTAGCGAGGAAATGGAGAGAAAGAAATGGAGATGATCCAAATTCGTGTCTATCTACTCGTATATCTAACAGAGTATGAAATAAGTCACAGTTAGCTCGTCAATTAAAAACGGCTCTTACATTCAATTAAAATAGAAATGTAAATAAAAAGGTTGTGAAATATCTTAAATAGCTTCTGATCGAATTTTCATGAAAGACATGTCTACAACTCTACACTGTGTATGGATTAGGGAGTTTGATTCTCATTTCTGCAAGAAAAGGGTAAACTAATAGTCGTGATAAATCAAAATGAAATAGGTTATTTATTAACCATTGACAAATGAATAGTGTTGTATTTGTATGAGATTGGAAAGATAGTAAAAACTATCCAAAAAGTTAGGTATATACTACTTGTGACTAACAAATTGGTTGCTTTGATTAAAAGTACTACTCACAAAATAATAAAAGTGTAACTTCTTGTTGAGTCGGATACAGTATCATTAGACTTCTGAATATATACATTTTCGTTATTTACTAAGTTGTAGAGAGTATCATTTGACTCTTGAATATACATTTTCGTTTTTCGTTATTGACCACTAAATTTAGTAACAAAATCTTTCTTTTACTAAGAACCAATATTTCCAAATGATGTTTAATTTATGCAATCATTCTATTTTAAATTTCTTATAAAATGGATTATCTGTCTCATATGTTTGAATTAGTTAGAGAAGGGTAAAGTTGAGCAGCATGTAATTGCTCAAGCCACTAACAAACTAGACATTTGGAAAGTGCTACCAACTTTTTAACAATAATAATAAAGACAACCAAACATAAAACAAGGAACAACCTTTAGTTATTACTGATGATTAGATGAACACTTCGCATGATTAGTTGAACAGAGATTTTGCCCCTCAGTGCTGTCTAGTTATGGACTCTGTTTGGCAACCGTATTTTAGATATCTGATTTGGTCAAAGTAGCTTATTTGACCAAAATTTCAGCTACCTTATTTGTTTGTAGGCGTTTGACAAGTAACTTATTTGACCAAATAAGTTACCTGAAATGAAATACTACCTAGAGTAGCATTTGAGATTTCAGGTACCTGATTTGATTTGATTTCCCCTTTTTACCCCTTAAATCTATACTATTAAATAATTCTCATATCCTTTTACTTCATTTCATCAAAATCAGTTACCTTTTCAGTTAGTTTGCCAAACATTTTTTTATATAATCAGCTACCTTATCAGTTCATAATTTTTAGCTACCTTATCAGTTACCTTTTCAGGTTTCAATTAGCTTTTCAGTTTTCCGCTACCTTTTCAAGTAGTTTTACCAAACAGAGCCATACTCTCCCCTCAATCTACTATTCGACATCCTCGCCCATACAAAACACTTGCAATCCTTTTCTTTAGGCACCAGTAACTTCATTGATAGACACAAATTCAAATTTAAGACGGAACTATCCGTCTAAAGCTTAAGACGGGTCAAATAATGACCCATTTGCATAGATAGGACAAAGAGTTTGTTATTTCTAAGACATTTCCATTTTATCTTATCCTTACAAGTGGATACTACTTGACCCATCTTAACTTAAGACGGATATATCCGTCTTAAGAGAGACTTATTGATTGATAGAAGCTACTCTTTGACAGCGACTGCCTCGATTAACTAGTAACCATCACGACCGATGCCGTCATTTACTACTCTGTCTCGCCTCCCATGTATAAAAACATTCATGTATCACTCAGCTCGTCTCTAAATATTATCACTCAATAACTCTACCGACTCGCTCAAGGTGTATAACACGCATTAGGTCGTTCAAGGACCGGTGCTATGCTAGCTAGATGTCGCTTTGACATATAACAAGATAGGTAGAAGTAAACTGGCAAATCCTGTTATCTTTTTAATCTGATTAAGCTGCAATTCTGCACTGTATTCCAAACCCGGCACTTCAAATCTGAACTAGTTGCCTCCATGGAGAACTACATAATCTATAAATAGTAGGAGGTACTCCATATAACATTTTGGTAACACCTACTTAGATAACCTACTTAGATAGTGCTCATAAGAATATCAAAGCAAATGTAAAGCTACACAATACTATTTAGAACCAAGCAAGTAAATCTGAAGCTCAGAAAACTAACACGAATGAATTGCAAGGGATTCACAATGAATAGTTCGACCTTGGAGAACACGAAAAATGATGCAACAAAATCTTATACATTTACATGCTTAATGTAACAAAATCATGTTGGATGTGTACCATGTGTGCGAGATGCCCATATACCAAATACAAGAAACCAGAATACAAATAAGATCGCCCAATATCGTGCTGGTCCATACTTGATTCTGGTGAGTACAAACTGCACAAATTCCCAAGAAATTACATCATTTTAATACACTTCAGTCTACAATTCACTTCATTTTCTAAAGAAACAGCAGCAATAAAAATGACCCCAACGCCAAAGGAATCCCGCAAATGGCGGGGTAGGGGGGGGGGGGGGGGTCGAATCTACGAACGATACTTCCCATACTACTCACAATGGAAATTTCGTCGACAGTGAAAAGACTGACTTCACAATAAAACAAACCATCTTCAGTTTGTGAATCATTTTTGCTGCATATAGTGAGTCTTTGTATTCAGACCAAATGGAAAATCGTTTCCCTTTAAAAGATAGTATCAATTTCTTCGAGTTTAGCACAGTTAACTGGGAAAAGTGTAGCAGATGAGTGATCTTCTGAATGGTCCATAATCCCTTTTCTCAAAACAAACAAATAAGGGTATCACTTAGCAATCGATTATACTCGTTGATCAGGTCCATATCTAAGAGAACGATATTTAGAGCGTGGAGTGAGTGGATTCAGTGGGAAATAGCCCCCTCAAAATAAAATGTAGGGAAAAGGTCTTCCACTGTGTTATTCAGTGTCAATGTCAAAAAGGACAATTGATAAGGAAGTTAAAGGCTTGATAACCATCAGCAAATGTGATATTCATAGCACAAGCCATTTGAACAATAGGATCCCAAGGTGCTCTTTGCCCTTCTTTATGCGGCGCTGTGGTAATTTGTTTGATCATAGTGAGGTGTTTAACCCAATACAACGAGGGGTGAGCATTTGAACCTGGAAACTATTGAACATTTCCACCTAACACTTCCACATTAACCACTAGGCCTATAGTTTGATTTCCCTGGAGTATTTTTTTTCTCCCTATTTTCCCTTGCAGATTTAAAGTTAAAACAAAAACAATATAACCGATGTTGCTTTGCCTACATTATTCCATGTCGAAAATTGGACGGTGGACATAGTTTCGGACATTTGGTCTAACAAATTAACAGTCGCAACCAGTTGTCTCTACGAGTAGAATGCCTTACTCTCATTTCATGGACTAACTAATGGTTTACATCATTACATGGAGAGAAATTAAAGTGATCTCACGGTTCAACACGTAAAAAAGTTAAGTGTTCTCTTTCTTTCTTTTGCTTCTTTTCTCCCAATATGTGGATGAATTAAAGGTCCTACATTTCTCGCAAAAAAAAAAAAAAGAAAAAAACCCACAACCTGTTTTGATTTATTTGTAATGAAATAGCCGAGTTTGATGCCTGGATATTGTTAATACACAGTACGAGCACCATAGCGCATACAATCACATAGAACTGCTTGCAATGTGAATACGGACAATAGAAGATGGAAGGGAGGATAGCTACTTACAAAGCGAAAAAAGACCACAACAGCTAAAGCACAAACACCTCCAAGAAGAATATGAAGACCATTTTTTGCTGTTCTCTGCGCAAAAAAAAAGGTATAATATTGTTAATTGAAGTTCCGGAATCAAGTACATCAAAACCCTAAGTAGCTAAGACAAAACTGACTACATCATCATCCATGAATCATGATACTTTTCAAATGGTGGAAAACAACAAGAGGATATGTCCTACAAATTTATGATTGGGGAACTGCATAAGCGCAGACCTCAGGCACACAAGGCTTATGCATCTGGAGAACAACTGGGTTCCATGAAACTGGTCCAAATGAGGACCAGATCTATACAGAACATACAAAGAATACGTATTCCCTCAAAGAGCCTTCTCTTGGCTATACCATAACGGAGTATATACAGTGTAACTATGTTATGTACAACAACATTAACATAGTGCCTGAAGGCTCCCGCAGTGCAGAAAGTGGGTAAGAGGGGGTTAGAAATACATGGTCTTACCCCCGTGTAAAAAACACAGAGAGGCTGTTCCTACACACTCGGGAGTTGGGATAACCCATGATGAAAATTGTGTCGAAAATTAGATCAAAGATCAGCTACTTAACACTAAAAGGGAGCACATGCAGTTCAGCGAGTCATTCCCTGATAATCCTCGGAATAGTGAGACTTTGGTTCAATTGGAAATGAAAACAACCGTGTCTGTGTTAAATACTTAAGACTGTACAAAGCAACAACATTACATATACACAGAAAGACGCAACTTTGTAGCTGAAGTGAAAAGTTGCCAACAATGTACTTCTAAAAGGAGAGAGCAGCTTCCAGACAAAATTTAGAGATATCAGGCAATTACTGAAAAGCAGCCCAACAATGTGACACCTTAAGAGCCCATAAAAATTTAAATTAAATTTACCTTCCCAACGCGAGGAGCGATGAGCCATGCAAGAGTAACTGTAAGGAGGCCCGTTGCCAATAAAATTCCTGTGCCTTCCACTGCCCATTTGGTAGCAGGATGTTCAGGTAGTCTAACATCTTCGGTAACACTGTTTGATGGTTGCTCTGTAACCACTAACGGAGCTGGAGGAGCATTTTCGCCGCTTCCATTAATATGAGGGTTGTTATTATTATGAGGGTGAAACCACAAATAAATCTCGGTTAGTCTCAGTCTCCTGATAGCTGCAACTGCATCAGGATCCACAACACCGGTATTATCATGCACTTGAACGGGATTAGGAGCTCCATTAGCAGTTCTATCTCTTAATTCCTCGTATTCTTTCAAGGAAGCAAGCACTGTTTTGAAGTCTAAACTTTTAATATTAGTTGCAACACAACCACAAACTTCACACACAGTTGATCCATGGTTCACAAACCATTTCAATGCACATGCATAGTGCACAAGGGCTAGGTCATTCTTACAAGAACAACCGAGCTCAATCAGTGTATCCTGATTCCGAAATGCACCCTTTTCTATATCCGTACTACAAACAAAAACCTCCCCAGTTGGACTAATGAACTGCACATACCCGGGCCCCAAGTTCTTATTTTTGTCCTTTGATGCACTGCCTTCAAAATCTTTGACAGGCTTATTGCTATCAGGCGCCAGTTGGTCAACTTCATTTGAAGATTCCTTCAAAGGCGGATTTATACCCAAAAATCCAAGCGCAGCATCCCCAGTTTTATCGGATTCTACACACTGGCATACACGGCAAGTAGGCAAGCCCAGCTCATCGTCAATGCTGAGCTGTGATGCACTTGAACCTCTTGAAGTATCACTTTTGATGGGTGAAGAACTACCACTGCTAACTCCTTCATTCACTCTTTCTTTCTCATTTTCCTTCCCCGTCATGAGCCTTGGTATGATACTTCAGGATACCTTGAAAATCCGTTATATCAAAAGAACGAAATTTCCTCGTAACTTAGCTAAGTAGCTGAATAGTAAAGAGACTAACAGAAATTTGGGCGGCCAAATACATTGAACAAAAGAAGAATGAGACACCTCTGATTCTAAGCCAAACGATAGTTTTCTGACACACGAGTAGCGAGATAGACCACCTTTTTCCTTTTAACAGATAAACCGGCAAGGGAAATGACTTGATAAACCAAATGGTACTCGCGTTCCTTGTGTTGAAGAACCTAATTCGACAAAAAACAAATTCTTCCATTTCAAACATCATTTGATAGAACAAGAGGAAGACAGAGTATGAAAATCACATAGGTACACATATAAATCCGATATATAAGCACAACTTCAGATTTTCAATGTTAAAAAACATGATTATGAGTCCACCTCTTTGATCCCCTAAAGCTATACACTACATACCATTTCATATAAAAATCGAAAAGACAATTCACAACAAACAATAAAACAAAGTAATTTCAGTAACTTAAGTAAAAATTACTTGGGAAATAACAAATCAAATGATAAAAGCCAGCCAATCAACACTATAACATCATACCGCCTCCGTCCCATTCATTTGTTTACCATTTTTAATCTTAGGCGAACAAATGATTGGGACGGAGGAAGTACAAATCAGCAAATCAAGATCAGCTACATATATACATAACAAAATCATTTGAGGAAAAGTAGCCAATAAGGGTCAAAAAGAGTCCAACTTTCAAAAAACCCACCTGAGAATTCACCAAAATCAAGCAAAAAAGTGAAGCAAAAACAAGTTTAGAAATAAAAACAAGGACAAAAAACAAAGAAAGAAAAGAAGATACCTAAAGAGTAACAAAATGGGTAAGTTTGAAAAGGAAGTGAAAATGGAATCAGATGCTACCCACCACCTAAAACACCCATCAAACAATTTTTGAGATCCAACCCAATTTTGTATTGTTCTACTCCTTTCAATTTTATGTAATTTTATTTCATTTTAATTGGTGGATGTTTTGTTTGCTTCTGATTTGTGAATGATGGTGTAGTGAAGTGTGAGGGGGAAGAAGTTCAAGTGAAAAAAATGAGCGTTACTTTTTTTTCATTCTTTTTTCTTTTCCAGATATGTTCTTTTATGGACACAATTTGCATTATAGATTATATATATTATTTGATAATTCGGCAATTCTCATTTGTGATGGACGTATTCGTCACAAATGAGAAGACGGGTACCACTTTTACTCACAAAAGACCCATGAGAGGAGAGAGGAAAACAAGTGGAGGGGTGCCCCACCTTTTGCTTTATTCGTTTTGTGAGTGACATTACCCGTCACAAATACCGACCCGTCACAAGGGAGACGCTTTGTTGATAATTTTACCTCTTCTATTTTAACACATTTTTTTCAATTTTGCTCTTAATTAATTAACTCTTTCAATTCCGATCGCCATCTAACCGCCACCGCTCCTACCCTACACCACCGCCCTTTTGCCGGCAGGACTAGACACAGAAAAATCAAATTATCCTTTAAAATTAAATCGGTCTGGTCCAAACACAGAAAAACTGGATCAATGCGACCCGGTCCGATTCCCCTAGCCCTAATTTCAATAAACCCTAAATTTCTCAATTTTTAATTCTATTAACATCTGTTTAATTTAAAACAACAAGATTAAAGTCTAATTAATGAAGATTGGACAATTACTTGATCAATATGAAAATTTAGATTTCATAATTGAGTAATTTGTTGAAGATTTATTAATTTAAGAGAAAGGAAAATTTATTTTTGATTTTTAGATGAGAGGTAAGGTAGGGAAATGTTTTGAAAAGAGTTCATGAAAGATTAGAACTCCTCCACAAAAAAGTAACTACGTTTTTTTTAAACCAAAAGATCATTTCATTAATGATAAGTTATATGACCTTAAAATATGTGAAATTTGACCGGATACAAATCTATAGAAATCATATACAAAAAAATACTACTAGAACAAAGATTTTCCTCAACAATATTGTTGCTTCATGATACAACCTTTTAAATGAGGGTCTTCGAAACCTGCAAAGTTTTTAAGAGAATAAATTTTATCTAACATCACTGTCAAAAAAAAAAAAAAAAAAAAAAAAAAAAAAAAAAAAAAAAAAATTATCTAACATGATAGATTTTAGCCGAAAATCGGACAACATTTGTAGTATTGTATAATGAATCATTCGGGTAATGATCTTATGCATTCTTGACAATCATGACAAGAAAATCAACATTTTTTATTGGAAGGAATGAACACATCAATTGATATGATGGGACAAGTATCCTCTCCATTTCTATTATGTCCATTTTCTCTCTAAGAACTATAACTATATAATAATAGTTTATGTTCTATGCCTATTATCTCTTTATTTTCATGCACAAACTTAGAGTTGTTGGATGACGCTAAAACACAATCTGGGTCGCCGAAAGAAAATGAACGATCATTTTCTTTTAGAAAACGGAGAGAACTTTGACTCCGATTAATGGGGACAAAAAACTCTCATGCTCACCTAAAAAGAGGATAGAAAACTCTCCTAATGAGAGAACATGAAATATTTTCATATTGCTAACTTTAATCAAGGCATTTGTACCCAAAAAGAGAAAAAAAAAAGAAAAAAAAAAGAAAAGAAAGTAAAAGTCGCATATTATGAAATAAGAAAAACTATGAGCACTTAGGCCATGTTCTTTTCCGCTGATAAGAGGTGAACTGAACTGAATGAAACTGAGTAGAACTGAACTGAACTGAACTTAATAGAGCTGGTTTGAATTGAGTGGAGCTCAAGTAAGAGTTAATTTGTGAAGAGATAAGTTATAGAGCCGAACTGAAATGAAATAAGTTGAAATTAAGTCAGAAAAAAAAGGGTCTTAGATCAACGAGCAAGAAATTGTTGTAACTTAACAAAAGATTTCAGGTTCAAGCCAAGTGAATACAGTACTATCAAAACTTACGAGGGATAATTTACTGGCTTAATAATCCGTCTCGAATCCAAATGATACACAAAAACAATCCTTTATGAAATAAGTCTGTCACGACCGTTCAATTAATATAATTTTGATTTATAATGAGCTATATAACATATAAAATCGGTATATGTACAATGATTATTATAATTATTAAGTGCAATATAGGTGAGGAAAGTATAGACGTCACGAGACATTAAAACAAGGCCACCTCAGTTAATCAATTTTGTAATCCATCTAATTTCCTCTTTCTGACAATTTGGTATCATAGGTTTGCAACTTTTTTTGGATGTTTACTGTTAATGCTAAATTGCCAATTCTTTACTCAACTTCCACCCTCATTTTGCACCAAAATTAATTTCTACTTTATCAATTTTTAAAATTTACAGTGTCACGTTCAGAATCTTGGTTTAAGGGAGGACCTTGTTGACGTTTGGGCTGCGAAACGTCGTCGACGTTTTGTAATAAATTGTTGATGTTTTTTTAAAAATAGACGTTCACTACCCTTACTCTCTCTCTACTCTTTTCTCTCCCAAAATCCTCCTAACAACAAAACTTAAAAAAAAAAAAAAAAAAAAAAAATTCAAGATTTGTTAATCGGATTAAATGTCAACAATGAACCGTCTAAATCAATGCCTAGTGACGAATCATCGGTAAGTTTACTAATTCAAGACTTGTTAATTGGATTCAATTGTAAATTTTTTCGTTTGATTGGACATTGCCTTGCCTAGTATGAATCGAATTAATATGAATCAAATTGCCTAGAGAAATAATCGAGTTATGAACAAATTGCGTAATCGTAGACATTAAATTGCATCGTCCATTGTGCTCATACGATGAATTTGGGCGTCTGGGTATGGATTGGACAATGATTTTCTTCGTCCATTGGGCTAAAACGATGAATTTGGGCGTCTGGTTATGGACTGGACGAAGCATCTTGTTGTCTGTTATGGACTTGGACGATGAATCTCGTCGTCAGATGTGGATTGGGACGAAGACTCTTCTCGTCTGATTTGGCCCAGATGTAGAGTTTGCTCGTCTCTCTATGGACTGGATGAGTGGACTCATCGTCTATCCAAGGACTAGACGTTGGGTTTTGATGTCCGTGCTGGTGACGGGCATTGAAACTCAATGTCGCTTCATGGATCGAACTTTAAAATTTAGTTTTTGCCTTTTTATTTACTTTTTATCATATATTTAGGTCGTTTTACGTGTTTTAGCACCTAATCATTGCTATATTCTCATGTTAACAGGATTCGTTTGAGGAATTTGGTGGTAACGGTGTTAATTACAACCATTTATTCTTGACGGAAATAAGCTTTCCAAGTCGGGATGACGCGTTTGACTGGGCTCAGAAGATTGCTTTTGATAACGGGTTTGCTTTCGTGAAAACAACAAATGGGGACAAAAATCGTAAACAACCCGAGTTGTTGGGGTCTTACTTTCGTTATTCAAGGTACGAGCGAACCAGAAAGAAGTGTAACAATCGTGTTTTCATCTGTGTTTGTGGATTTTATGTTGTATTTAAGTAAGAATAGTGTATGTTATGATATATGTAAGTTGTCGTGTTATGTGGGGTTGTTGTGTTATATGGGTATAGGCGTGAACTTCGAGGACGAAATGTTGTCTTTGGTATGTCCTCCTCCCGAATCCTCGCCTGATGGTAACCTGACCTCAAATCAATCTTYGAAAAGACTGCTACCCCACTCAACTGGTCAAACAGATCATCTATCCTCGGCAAAGGGTMCTTGTTCTTTATGGTAACTCTGTTCAAATCCCGATAATCTATGCACAACCTCAAGCTCCCATCCTTTTTCTTCACAAACAGAACTAGTGCTCCCCACGACGATACACTAGGTCTAATGTATCCCCTATCTATTAATTCATTTAGCTGCTTCCTCAGTTCCTCCAACTCCTTAGGACTCATGCGGTACGGGGCCTTAGAGATCAGTCCCGTCCCTGGCTTTAACTCCACACTGAAATCTACCTCCCTCTTCGGTGGTAACCCCGGTATCTTCTCGGTGAAGACATCCGGGAACTCCCCCACCACTGGTATCTGATCAGCTTCAGCACTCTCTATACGATGGTCCCTCACATGGCACAGAGTCAAAGGACACCCCTTCCTCAGATAGGACTTCAAAGTCACCGCTGCAATC
>VHZZ01020381.1:9527-33749 GCA_009801015.1 Silene noctiflora | reverse complement strand
TTATCGTTGTTTTAGTTAGTTTTAGTTTAGTTTAATCATCAAAACCCCAATCTTGTGACATCAGACAGACCTAAATTAGCAAGTAGATAACAAGAAAGCCTCCCTGTGGAGATCGACCCTACTTACCGCTGACTTCAGTTAGTTGTACTTAGGTAATTTATTTTTGGTACGAAACGACAGTATCAGCAGCCCTCCTCTCCTGTCAAAACCAGAACCAGGAGAACCCTTGTTCCTGTATCTATCAGTAACAGAGGTAACAGTCAGTGCGGTGCTGGTGCGAGAGCAAGAGGGAGCACAACATCCAGTATATTATGTCAGTAAGTCTCTGCTTCCAGCAGAGACCAGGTACACCTCGCTCGAAAAACTCGTTCTCGCATTAGTTACTGCATCCTATAAACCGAGTCCTTGCTTTGAATCCCATACTATCTCTGTGGTAACTAACTATCCTCTTAAAGTTATCATGAGAAAACCAGAGCTGTCAGGAAGAATGGCTAAATGGTCCGTACACCTGAGTGGCTACGACTTAAAGTTTGAACCACGCACAACCATAAAATCCCAGGCCCTAGCGGATTTCGTGTCTGATTTCAGCCCGGCTCTCCAAACTCAAGCAGAAAAAGACATTCTAACCATGGAGGAAGACAATGGGGAGCAGCTGTGGGAGATGCACGTGGATGGAGCTTCCAACATGAGAGGATCTGGGGTCGGGCTAGTCCTCAGGTCACCCAAAGGAGACCTCATCGTGCAAGCAGTCCGATGTGAATTTAAAGCAACTAAAAACGAAGCAGAATACGAGGCTTTAATCCTAGGCCTACGTCTAGCCCTAGATCCGAAAGTCAGGCACATCAAGGTATACAGCGACTCTAAACTTGTGGTTAATCATGTAAATGATGAATATGCAGCAAGAGACTCCTCTATGATGGCCTACCTGGAGGTAGCAAAAGGGTTAACCCTCCAGTTCGCCACCTTGGGCATCGAGCAAATCCCCAAAGACCAAAATGCGGAGGCTGACGCCTTGGCGGCAACATTCAAGCCAGGTACGATTTCGACAATCCTAATTGTGCACGTGCTGGAGCCTGCGACAGCTAAAGGCGAACAAGGGCGACAGACACAAGGGGAAGGACAAGCAGGCTCACAGTGGTTCCAGGAAGCAGGGGTACTCTGCAACACTACTGACGAACAGGAAACTACCGACTGGAGAAAACCTTACCTCGACTGGCTGCAGAATGATGTACTACTAACAGACAAAAAAGAGGTAAGAAGATTTAAAATGAAAGCATCCAGGTTTGTGCTAATCGATGGTGTTTTATTCAGGAAATCGCTCGCTGGACCCTATCTGAGGTGCCTGGGAAAGGAAGAGTCGCAGGCTGTCTTGCATGCCATCCACAATGGCGAATGTGGAAATCATGCAGGGGGCAGGAGTCTGTTTAAAAAAGCACTCAGGCAGGGATACTTTTGGCCAACAATGAGAAAGGACGCTATGGAGTATGTTAAGAAATGCGATGCCTGTTAGAGACATGCACCGGTTAGTCATCAGCTAGCAGAATCCCTACACCCAGTAATTTCACCGTGGCCTTTCATGAAGTGGGGAATGTATATCGTTGGAAAACTACCCAGGGCCCCAGGAAACAGGGTCTACATGCTCGCCATGACGGACTATTTTTCCAAATGGATTGAGGCAGAGTCATTCACCGAGGTTAAAGAATCCCAGGTGATATCTTTCATTAAACGCAATATCATCCGCAGGTTTGGCATTCCATCTGAGATAATATGTGATAATGGGTCCCAATTCATTGGAAATAAAACAGAAGCCTTTTGTGCCAGGTGGAACATCTCGCTGCAAAAGTATACCCCCAAAAACCCTCAGTCCAATGGGTAAGCCGAGTCCAGTAACAAAATCATTGTGGAAAACTTAAGGAAGAAGCTGGAGCAAAGAGGGGGAAAATGGGCAGAGGAGCTACCACTGGTCCTTTGGGCAAATAGAACCACTCCTAAGGTCGCAACAGGATAAAGCCCCTTCAGCCTGGTTTTTGGAGCTGAAGCAGTCATACCTTGAGATGTGGCAGTCCCTACACACAGGTACGGGTGCATAACGGAAGACCGGAATCAGTTGGAAATGACCAGCAGCCTGGACACCATAGATGAGCTCAGAACCAGCGCCCAGATCAGGATGGCCTCATACAGGCAGACAGTGGCCAGGAGCCTACCAGAAAGATGGCTAATGCAGTCAGCAACCAGGTACCCAGTCTATCCGAAACGATTCCGCCAGGTACCAGGTTTTACCTTTACCTTCTTTAACCTACAACTTTGTTATCTTTAAAAGTCGCCCTTATTAAAACAATCTTGGCACAGATTCAATTGACAGTTTTAATCTTTCGTTTATAACACTTTGAAATTAGCCCAGGTTAAGACATTTGTATTTTTAGGCTTGAAAATACTTCTTTTAGCTATCACTCTGCAAAAAACAAAAACATTTATTCTAAGTTGTTTTCCTAAAAACTTTTTGCAAGACTAAACTGGTGGAATTCGTGTGCTAAACAAAGAGCGTGTGTCCGTGGCTAAGTACCTAAAACCCGGACGACTAGGCTCCTAAGGTACTTAGCACCCACGCAAGCGGGGCTCGTCTGAACAGCGTGGGCAAGGCACTCCCATAGAGTGGACAATTAAATCCCAGAGCCTCCAATCAACGAAAGCCGACCAACAACAGCGAAGTGCACGCACGACAAAACAAAAGGTATGCCTGAAACGGCTGAACGCAAAGATTTCTAAAACATAAAACATAATTCATATCGGTGCAACCAAAGTTTGTGAAAAGCACCAAAATATGCCTTGCTCCCTTAAGCAAAGCCAAAAGTACGAACACTAGAACTGTTCAAACAGGATTAAAAACAAAGTTTCATGCCACGCAGGGCCCAAAGACTAAAAAGAAAACAATAGGAGGTGGCAGAAGTCACATCAATCCAGCACAACATGCTCCACCTCGACAGTTGCACCTGACTCAGACTCAGGAGGAGGGTGAACCTCAGAAGCAGGCTCCTCAACGTGATTCGCTTCAGGAACCTGCCCAGAATCAAAACCGAGCCCCCTTGAGTCCCCCTCCTCAGCAGCAAAGTCAACATCCTCCTCAACATCCAGCTCAAAATCAGACAGAATCTCTAGATCAACCTTCTCGGGAAAGGCACTAGCAAATAACCTTTCTTCCTCCTCCAGGTCCCAGGATAGGTGTTTGCCTTCCTGGAACTCCTTGATGTCAGCCAGGGCCCTGGACAGGTCAGTTTTCTTCTGCTTCAGCACCTTGATCTCAGCAACCAGGGAATTGTTAGCCTCCAAAGCCTGAGCAACATGCTCCTCAGAATCCTTCAGCCGGCCACGGGTATCCTTCAAGCTGGCACCAATACTATCCAGCTCCCCTTTAAGCTTGGCCTTCCCCCGCTTGTCCACATTAAGTTGAGCATCCAACTCCTTGGTTTTCGTCTGGAGGAGGCTCACGCTATCCTCCAGTTGAGCAAGCCTCTCCCGGAGAAAGAGCGACAGCTACAACGACTGCACAAACAGGGACCATCACTTCTCCAGCGACGCACGGGGGCTAGGAAGCAGCAAGCGTTCCATAAAAGGCCAGTGCCCCAGGGACTTCGAACGACCAAATCCCTCTGGAAACCACAAAGTAAATTCAGCCGGGGCAGTAGGAGCGGTAGCAGCAGCAGTGGGTGTAGAGCCGACAGTGGGAGCATGGGAAATTTGGCGCACTGGGGGCAGAGTTGCCAGAGGTGTGACTTCAATGGGAGTAGCCTTGGAGGAAGTTGTCGGCCTCTTAGAGGAGCCAACGTCAACATCTGGAGCAGCCTCGGCCCTCCTCTTTGAAGCAGGCCTAGGGGCAGCACCTGCGGCCCTCCTTCTGCGCTGACCATGATCATCTCCAGGGTAACCTTGGGCCTAGCAGATTCAGTGCCCAAAGGAAAACGTAATTTCAGGAACCAGAAAAAAGGGCAGCCGGGGTAGCAGAATTAAATTCAGAGGAAAAAAATCATACTAGGCGACATGGCCTCCTCCTCTTCACGGACAAGAGCAAGAAGACGGCTGAAGGACCTCAGTTCAGAAGCAAGCCCGAAAAGCTTGGTGAGAGAAGCAACCTCGTCGGATGATGGAATAAGGCGATTAAAGCCTGCACAGAAGAGCAAGTAAGAAACGTAAGAAAGCAAAGAGGAAGCCAAAGCAGGTATGCTAGATACCTGAGGTAGACTGCCACTCCGAATACAAATAGTCAACTGGAGAAGGTAGAGATTTAAATTCAACAAAAATGAAGCGGCTAAACCAATCGGTGTCATTCGATTTTGGAGGAAAGACTATACAATGCTCGTCATTCTCTCGTACACGTAAGGTCATCTGGCCGTGGCCCAAAGACCTAACCGTGAACAAGTGACCCAGATCACCCAGATCAATCCAAATGCCATAAGTTTCGTTCATGGCAGCCAGAGGGAGCAGGGTACGCCAGGCATACAGAGCCACTTGGCACACATCTAATTTATTTAGATGCAGAAAATCTTGAACCAGTTTAGGGAATGGAAGGAGAAGGCCTAAAAAGAAGGGATAAAGGTAAAAGCTAGTCCATCCCGGCCTCCTGAAGTCGGCCCTCTCGCCGGGGCAGGGTATATGCACCACAACATCCTCAGATAACCTAAACCACTCCCTGATTAAGACAAGATCACCAGTCTCAAAGGTGGAGTCGCAGGCATGGGTAGAGGAAATGATACCGGCAGAGGGAAATAAGCTGACGGAGGATGATTGAGGGTTATCTTTAGCCATGGTAGAAACAAGAAAATAGAAGCAAGGAAAAGAAGAGAGGATACCTGGGTTTTTGGACGAAGAGTTTGGGGAAGAAGAAGAAGTAGAATGGTTAAAGAGAGGAAAAGGCGTGGAGAGATTAAAATTTTAATGAAAGGGGTTATGAGGGGATAGTGGGATTTTAATGGTTGGTTGGGGAAGTGGGACGGTTAAAGTTAGAGAGGGGGAAGCACGAGGGCGAGAGTTGTCACATCGGCAGTTTTTTGGCGGCTCAAAGATGAAAATTCCCGCTTAATTGAGACTTAAACGAGAATTTGGGGGCAATTGTTAGGGAAAATTTGTGCACTTTTCCATCCATGCCACGTGTCAAGCAAGCAGTGGAGCATCAAAGGAAGGGAAGGATCAATGACGTGGCAAAAGCAGGGCCGTGGGATTCAAGGTAAAAAAACACACGTGCAAACAAACACAATTGAGGATAAATAAAGCTGGAGTGAACCGACTCCTACTTCTCAGGAGCTAGTTCCTAGAAGATAGTTGGAGAATCTCGAGGAGCCTGCAACTGAAGCCCTAATCAAGGTTACTATAAAAAGGAAACCGAGGCACATCTTAAGGGGACGAAAAAAAGCACTGATCAACAACACTTGAAAAAGCAAACACATCTCTTTCAATCAATTACGTTGTATTACTTGCTCTTACCTCGATTATAGTGAATGCTTGCTCTTACCTCGATTATAGTGAATATTTGGTGGGATTCCGTCTCCCCCCGCGGTTGTTCCCACAACGGGTTTTCCGCGTCACCAAAATCCTCCGTGTCAATCTCTTTTGTTTTCGCATTATCTGTCGTTCATCTTAATTACATTCGATAAGTTCTTAGGCCATGGATCGATCACTTTGACTCACAAATCGAATCACTCTACTCGGTAAATTTTTACCAAAACAATAGCTATCAGAACCCCGATTTGATATAACAATTTTATGATGTTACACTCAAACGCATTATAAATTTATAGCTGGTACCAATTCTAGGTAGAATCTTAAATATACAGAATGTCACAAATCACAACTAGTTTACCTTCTTACGATTCTACTAACTGAATTCTAACCAATATATCAATCCAAAATAGAATCCGGGTTTTAGCAACATTATATTGCCTTCATTTCCCCTTTACTCCACCATAATTTTAAGAGTTGATTGAAGAATGTTGCACAAAATTGGACAATAATGTCAGAAATAAGTTCCCTCATGGTGGAACCAAAGAAATGAGCGCAAACAAAGGTGATTTTAGATCTCAAGAGACAAGCCAAATCCTTAGGGCTTTGATTTGCCATCTGTAAGACGATACACATATAACATTACTTTATTTTTTAATGCCCAATTGTCCTCTACACTAGGGTATATTTTGATTCTGATCATCACAGATTTGGGTAAATAATACTTTGATATCTTACAATTATTTGGGTAAATGATTGCATATTTTTTTTTGTTAATGCCAGTATCTTTAGGTATATCTCAATCAAATTGTTTTGTACATGTTTTTCTTAATGTCATCAGGAAAGAGTTAAATCAAGTGATAAAAATTTTCTTAGACTCTGTTAAAAAAAATTGTTCTTTTGAGCTGAAAAGAGCTGAACTGAACTGAAGTGAAAATTAATTTATGAAGAGATGAGTTGAAGTGAACCGAGTGAAGCTAAATTGAACTGAATAAAGTTGAATTGAAGCGAAATGAGCTGAAATTAAGTTCAAAAGAGCATGGAGAGTCTTACTCCAAACGTGAGGTTGATGGTTTGATTCTTATCGGCGACATAGTGTACTAATTTGTACCTACAAAAATACTCGTATATATGTTTTTTTAATGTTATCATAAATCGATACTTTAAGTAGTCTCAAAATATTGACAACTTAGGTCCTGTTATTTTGGGCTGAATGAAGCTGAGTTGAACTAAATAATTGAGTTGAAATGAGCTCAATTAAATTAAAATGAGCAAAACTGAATCAGAATATGTTAAGATAAATAAAGGTGAAATAAGATGAGCTAAACTAAATTGAAATAGACTGAAGTAAGTTAATAAAAGTTAAAATTAAGCAGAGCAAAACCTTAGCTGAAATGCTTATATTGTATTAATTAAGTACATAATTACATACTGATTTGACTTACTGATAAACGGGGTAATCTCTTTCGGGAACATGGAACCCCTATCATTAATTACTTGAAAATAAGCTTATTTTCATGGTGATTCACCTCAATCACCCCCGATTCTATTAATTAATTATAATTATTACAACCCATTAATCCTTTTATTATATTGGAACATAAACTTGCATCATATATATATATATACATACATATACACTCACAAATATAGCATAGAAAAAATCATTAAAGAAAGAGAAATAAAGATAGAGAGAGATGAAGAGCAATCAAGCAAGATTAAACACAGGAAGTGTTGTGCCTCTCCTTGGTCTTGGAACTTTCTCCATTTCTTACGACTTTCATCAAACCAATCTAGCCATTAAATTGGCTATTAAGGTATTCCCTTTTTCTCGTTTTTCGGGTTTGTGAGATGTCTTAACTTATAAAACGGTCTTAGGCAATACCACCATGGTGTTCCTAATACTAAACTCCTTACATCCCAATTATTTATTTACCTTTGATTAAAATACGTTTTAGAAGAATATAAAAAGTAAACAAATGGAGGATCTGTGTTCGAGCTTAACTTGACTAGTTGACAGCTCATGATCACCATGAACTTGGGTTTGTGTCATTAGTGATATCCTACGTAAAAGTATTGTACATACAATATTATTGTATTAAAACCGTCTTATTCTGTAATAAAGCAAGTGTAAGCTATTGACTGAGACGGAGGGTGTAAATAAGATTGGACATATTTGTTGCTAATAGTTAATTTATGCCAAAAAAAAAAAAAATGCAGATGGGATATAGACATTTTGATACAGCAAAAATATATGGATCTGAATCAATTCTAGGGCAAGCTTTAACGGAGGCAATTAATGATGGCATGGTAAATAGAGATGAATTATTTGTAACTTCTAAACTTTGGTCAAGTGATCACCATGATCCTGTTGCTGCCCTCCAACAGTCTCTCCGGTAACCGCTTTAATTTTTCTCGTTAAATTCTCGTGTAAGGCTTCCTTATTGCTCACCGTAAAGTAAAATAATATACTACGATTTTGTTTAATCAATAACAAGACTTCCTACAATATTTATTTATTTATTTTTATCGTAAAATATTTTTCAAACGTGGTACGAAATTTTAAGGCTAAGCTTGTGAGCTGTGACGATAATACATTCATATATTATGACCCGAACATTATGATCATTAACGGATCGAACTATCGGAGTTATATATTCATGATTAGGAACATGTTTGGATAATAATATCCTAATCAATTTCTTTAAAAATAAGGTAAATTGGAGTAGTTACAAGTGATTCAATTTTCCATTGTTCTCACTAACTAAAGTAATTATGCATCATCACACGTGCAACACAAAAAAAGCAATGATTAATTGATTATGTAGATCACTAGATGCTAAATTCCATGTGTTTGACTAATTATAAGACAATTTTATCCAATAAGTTTAAAAATTGATCATTTAAATACCTAACTTATTACTGTATTTAATAATGGATCATTATATATTTAATTAGTTGGTCTTAATTAGACCGGTATATCAATTTTAAGTATAAAACAGGTCAAATACTATTTTATAGACCTATGCTCTGTTTGGTAAAATTAACTGAAAAGATAGCTGAAAACTGAAAAGCTAACTGATAAGGTAGCTGGAAATTATGAACTGATAAGGTAACTGATTATATAAAAAAACGTTTGGCAAACTAACTGAAAAGGTAACTGATTTTGATAAAATGACGTAAAAGAATATGATAATTATTTAATAGTATAAATTTAAGGGGTAAAAAGGGAAAATCAAATCAAATCAGGTACCTGAAATCTCAAATGCTACTCTAGGTAGCATTTCATTTCAGGTAGCTTATTTGGTTAAATAAACTACTTGCCAAACGCTTACAAACAAATAAGCTACTTTGACCAAATCAGGTACCTGAAATACCTTGCCAAACAGAGCCCTAATAAAAAAATCGATTCGTCCTTAATGTCCTCACCCGACACCCGAAATCAAGATTCAAGCTTGATCCAAATAAGAATTAACTCAGCCCGAATGTTTATTGTTTCATACTAATTATTATTCATAAATAATAACTTGATAATAGTTGACTCGACCCGCTTGACCCGTTTACCAGGTCTACTACAGTAATACCTCTATCGTAGTAGAGACAAGGTGATTTGCCTTTTATCTCATTCATCTATTTAACCTGTTTCATTGGTGAGACGAATATATCCGTTTTAAACAAGAATTTGTTTGATTTAGTAGATGGTTTTACCCACATTACATAAGCATAATTTGTTGAGTAAAATGGGCAGAAATATGGGAATGGAGTACTTGGACTTGTACATGGTGCACTGGCCAGTAAGATTCAAGTCATCAGCTGAATATCCATTGCCAAATGAAGAAGACTTTGAAGAATTGGATATGAAATCAACATGGGCAAATATGGAGAAATGCCTTGAATTAGGTCTTTGTAAAGCTATTGGTGTTAGCAATTTCTCCACCAAAAAACTTCAACATCTCTTACATTTTGCTTCCATTCCTCCTTCTGTTAATCAGGTTAGTAAGATCAACTACAAATACTTGAACCCGGGTCATAAGCATCACCCTCATGACTTTACCAGCTATATATGCTAGCTGATTTCTGCATATCGACCATGAAATCTTGTGAGACACGGTCTGTCACAATGCTAATAAGATGCTATTTTCCCGTACTTCTTTCTGTATTTTTTGTAACCTTTTTATTATAATCAAGTGTTGTGTCGAATGTGAATAGATTGAGATGCACCCAATGTGGAGGCAAAACAAGCTCAGAAAATTTTGCATGGAGCATAACATACACATTAGTGCATATATGCCCCTTGGAGGTCCTGGAAATATTTGGGGATCGACTTCGGTTATAAAAGATCCCATTATTCAATCCATTGCTAAGAAATACCAAGTAACTTCTGCTCAGGTATTACGATTTACACAAATTCTTGTTTACAATCGTTCGTTGTAAATGAGAATAATTTAAACGCGAGTGTAAAACCATCCAATTATTTGACGACTTTATCAGTTAAATCAGCTGACATTGACCATTTTACGCAATTATTTTTTTATAACTTGTTTAATAATTTTGATATGAAGGTTGCTCTAAGATGGGGAATGCAGAAAGGAGCAAGTGTAATTGTAAAGAGTTTCAATGAAAATAGATTGAAAGAAAATTTGGGTGCTCTTGAGATCAAGTTAGATGACCATGACATGATCAACATTGAGAAAATGGCGGAACGAAAAATTCTGAGAGGAGATCATCTTGTTAATAAAACTACGAGTCCATATAAGACCGTCGAAGATTTATGGGATAATGAAATTTGAGTCGAGAATTATTTGTTTCAATTCTCGAACAAATTGATAACAACGCGAGTAGACGTGAAAATTAAGGCTAATGTCGAACCATGTATAATGTGTCATGTAATGTGTATAGTACCCGTTAAGATTTAATAAAGCGAAAATAAAAATTACTGCGGAAATTATTGTAATGTATATGATGTATTATAAAGAAGTTGTTGTACATTTGTACGATCTTATACGAGACTAAGTGATATGCTATGATATTTTCACGACTTGATGAGACGAAGTTTTTCAATTGTCGCGTTCATTTCAGTTAAATTCGCTGTCTATATATAATCGAACTTTGTTATTTCGATTTTTTCATTAGCAATGTCTAATAGCCTTTCGATATAACCATTGACAGTGCGTGAAAATAGAGAAAGCACATCTAAATATAGATGAACATAGACCAATTCTTCTTCTTTGCAATTCTTTCATGTCCATCTTCATAGATTTCACCGAAAACATAAACAAAATAAACATTTTTTTTTTAATATTTACGTTCGAGTTAAATTAATTTACTTACCATTGACAGTGCGTAGCATGGTTTGATTGATTAGCCTTTATGTCGTCATCAGATCCGCCAAAAAAGGCAATGCGGACCCAGGGGAGCTCGGGGAGTAATAGCTCCCAAACCACTCAAGCCTCGACTGGTGGGGCCGGTCAAGGAGTTAAGTTTGCCAGGCGAACGTCTAGCGGTAGGTACGTAGGTGTGTCTAGGGAGGATTTAGACATGTCAGGGGAGTATTCAGGGGACTATATGAATTATACGGTGCATATTCCTCCTACGCCGGATAATCAACCTATGGAGCATTCATCTATTGCGACAAAGGCCGAGGAACAATATGTGTCAAATTCGTTGTTCACGGGTGGGTTTAATAGTGTGACACGTGCGCATTTGATGGATAAGATGACGGATTCTGAGGCGGGCCAACAGGACAAGGATGCTAGACGCAGAGCCGGGTTTTGTCAAATGCCGGTTTGTGATGGTAAGGCTATGGTTGATAATAGAGGCAATCCTATGTATCCTTGTGAATGCAGGTACGTAAATACATAACATGTATGGTTGAGTGTAAAACCGTCTCATACAAAAATTAAAATTACTTGAATGTCGCTTTTGTTTTGAAATGTTCGCTCATAAATGTAATTAAATGTGTTGACCTTATCGAGGTTTCGTCTAAACAATGCAGATTTAGGATATGCAATGACTGTTTCATAGATGCTCAAAAGGGAATCGGGGTGTGCCCTGGATGTAAGGAACCATACAGGTTAGGAGATTACGACGATGAGCCACCCGATTTCTCGGGTGGGGCGCTACCATTGGCAGCACCGAACAAGGAGAATGGAGACAGACGTATGACAAGTCAGAAGAAAACCGGCGATTTTGACCATAACAAGTGGTTGTTCAATGAGACTCAAGGAACTTATGGACACGGCACAGCGTATTGGCCTCCTGAAGACTCTGTTGACGGAGGCGCGGGTGGTGGCATGGGTAGTGGCATGCTTGATGCTACTGATAAGCCCTTTAAGCCTCTTAGCAGAATTGTTCCTATTCCTAGTGGGATTATTAGCCCTTACAGGTTAGTAAACGCCAACGGGTGTCGAATCATTTTACATTAGCAGAATTGTTCCTATTCCTAGTGGGATTATTAGTCACACCGTGTTTTGTTCTAGTCGATAGATAAAATCGCATTTGGTAACGACTATGGAACTTAGATAAATAAACGAAAAATCTCGAATCGTGACCATAATGTCCTGTAACATTACATGTTGGAATTTAGCAGCGGAATATAGTGAGCTCGATATTCTCAACATGGATGATTTGATTTTATTTATATGTTGAATGTGTACCATATTACATGATACGTGTTAAATCTCCTTTTGTTACAGGCTACTAATCGTGGTGCGGCTAGTTTTTTTGTGTTTATTCTTAGTATGGAGAGTACAACATCCAAATGAAGATGCTGTTTGGCTATGGCTAATTTCTATAGTATGTGAAATATGGTTTGCTTTCTCATGGCTTCTCGACATTATTCCGAAAATTTGTCCTATAAACCGGTCTACAGACCTTGACGCGTTACGAGAAAAGTTCGAACTCCCCTGCCCTTCGAACCCAACAGGTCGGTCCGACTTACCTGGGATTGACCTTTTTGTATCAACGGCTGACCCTGAGAAAGAACCGCCACTTGTAACGGCTAACACTATACTTTCAATCCTGTCTGTTGATTACCCTGTTGAAAAGATCGCTTGCTACGTGTCGGACGACGGAGGGGCCCTCTTGACCTTTGAAGCAATGGCTGAGGCTGCTAGTTTTGCGGAGTTGTGGGTGCCATTTTGTAAGAAGCATGATATTGAACCGAGAAACCCGGAGACGTATTTTTGTTTGAAGGGTGACCCGACCAAGAATAAGCTTAAACCTGATTTTGTTAAGGATAGGAGGAAAGTTAAGAGGGAGTATGAAGAGTTTAAGGTTCGGATAAACGGGTTACCTGATTCTATTAGGAGACGGTCCGATGCATTTAATGCGAGAGAAGAAATGAAGATGATCAAACAAATGAGAGATAATGGAGCTGAACGACCTGAACCTATTCGGATTCAAAAGGCTACTTGGATGGCGGATGGGACTCATTGGCCCGGTACTTGGGTTGTCCCTTCTACTGACCATGCTAGGGGTGACCATGCCGGTATTCTTCAGGTATGCCAATCATTTTTGAGTTCGATTCACTACATTTTTCAAAATATGTGACGGGTTATTGTGAAATCATTCAAGCATTCATCATCCATAGATGAGAATTAGTAAAACGTAATATTTCTGATTTAAATCATCATATATTGTGAACGAAATGAAATGTTGTGAACGGAATAACAACATTGCAGGTTATGTTGAAGCCACCGCCTCCTGACGCAGTAAGGGGATCACCAGATGGCAAGCTTTTAGATTTCGAGGACACTGACGTACGCCTCCCTATGTTCGTATACATGTCACGTGAGAAGCGGCCTGGCTACGATCATAACAAGAAGGCAGGAGCTATGAATGCGTTAGTACGAACGTCTGCTATACTGTCAAATGGACCCTTCATGCTCAACCTCGACTGTGATCACTACTTTTACAATTGTAAGGCCGTTCGAGAAGGAATGTGCTTTATGCTCGATCGAGGGGGTGAAGATATTTGCTACATTCAATTCCCTCAACGGTTTGAAGGTATCGATCCTTCTGATCGATATGCCAATCGTAACAATGTGTTTTTCGATGGCAATATGCGTGCACTTGATGGCCTTCAGGTTTGAACTTTCGCCTCGCTATATTTTAATAAGTATGATTATACAATGAGGTATTGATCGATCTAGTGGTTGTAATCAATCAATACAGGGTCCGGTTTATGTGGGAACGGGTACAATGTTCAGACGGTTTGCGTTATATGGGTTCGACCCACCAAATCCAGATAAAACAGTCATCAAGGATTCTGAGACCCAAGCACTAAAATCAACAGACTTTGATCCGGACTTGGATGTGAATCTTCTGCCTAAAAGGTTTGGAAACTCAACAATGTTGGCAGAGTCGATTCCTATAGCTGAGTATCAAGGACGTCCTTTGGCTGATCACGCTGCGGTTAAGTATGGACGGCCTCCGGGTATTCTTAGGGTCCCTCGCGAGCCACTTGATTCTTCCATCGTCTCTGAAGCTGTCTCGGTTATCTCTTGCTGGTACGCCCCTTCATTTTCGTAACAAAAAGTTTGCTGCAGCTATATCGGTTATCTCTTGCTGGGGCCGATGTGATATTTATGTTTCGGTATTACTCAATGACCTCATATGTCGACAGGTACGAGGACAAGACAGAATGGGGAGACAGAGTTGGATGGATTTATGGCTCAGTGACAGAAGATGTGGTGACAGGATACAGGATGCACAACAGAGGATGGCGGTCCGTCTACTGCATCACAAAGCGAGACGCCTTTAGAGGATCCGCTCCAATCAACCTTACAGACCGACTTCACCAAGTGCTACGATGGGCCACAGGGTCAGTCGAGATTTTCTTCTCACGAAACAACGCCTTCTTAGCCTCACGTCGCCTTATGCTCCTACAACGATTGGCCTACATCAATGTCGGCATTTACCCTTTCACCTCGATTTTCCTCATCATGTACTGTTTTCTTCCGGCTTTATCTCTATTCTCCGGACAGTTCATCGTCCAGAACGTAACCATCACTTTCTTAGTCTATCTTTTGATAATGACAATCTGCTTGATATTATTGGCCATCTTGGAAGTCAAATGGTCGGGCATCGAGTTAGAGGAATGGTGGAGAAATGAACAGTTTTGGCTCATTTCCGGTACTAGTTCCCACCTTGCAGCTGTTGTTCAAGGTCTTCTCAAAGTCATTGCAGGTATTTTTCGCTTGTAGTTTTTATCGAAATGGTTATTCTAATTTGTCATTTCGGGTTGTTTTGAGTGATTTTGGGTTCGTGATTTTATATGTGCAGGTATCGAAATCTCGTTCACATTGACTTCAAAATCATCAGCAGAAGACGAAGATGATGTATTCGCAGAGTTATACCTAGTAAAGTGGTCATCTCTAATGCTCCCGCCAATAGTAATCGCAATGGTGAACATCATAGCGGTTCTCTACGCGTTTGCTAAGACGGTATACAGCACAGTCCCGGCATGGAGCAAGTTCATAGGGGGTGCCTTCTTTAGTTTTTGGGTGTTGTGCCATCTGTACCCTTTTGCTAAAGGATTGATGGGAAGAAGAAGGAAGACACCAACCATAGTATTTGTTTGGTCTGGCCTAATTGCAATCACTATTTCTTTGCTTTATATTGCTATTAATCCTATACAACCTTCAACAGCAACTACTGGTGGATCCGGGTTCACCTTTCCTTAATATACGTAACTAGTACAGATCCCGTGTAACTACATATGTTGTCAGGTACTCAGTGGTTATTACTTATTAGATGCAATTGTAGATATAGACAATTAGATTTAGGATTTGCTTGGTTATCTATTGTACGAGTGCTAGTCGGAATAAATAGGAAGATCCCTATTCCGCCTTTTAATTTCGAGTATAATTTTCGATTTAACGATATGTAATATGTTTATTTAATACGTTTGGTAAGTAGGAGATTTTGATCAAAAATTATTATGCGTCATGTACTCATGTACCATCAGCTACTACTCCGTATGTATTTACCCGTTCACGACTATTATGATAAGTCCGTCTCTTCGTATGTGACATCCTTATAGGTACACGAAAAGTACTTTGTAAATTAAATATATATACATAGATATAAAATAGATCAACGGAATTTTAACATTGTCTAATAGATCGTGAAAAATAAAAAGGAATCCATAAATTTTGTTTGTGACATCGCACAACTAAGCTTTCTTTTTAACATTATTTAAATTGAATGTATTGTCATTTCTAGAAGGTCAAAATTAAAAATTTGCCAAAAAGGATTAGAGCGGAGCCAAGTGGGCATAATCAAAGGGAGCTGGCCAGACTTGAAAATTGAAACAATGATGCCATCCATTACGTCAATTTTTACCAACCTACCCTGTTACAGTGCTACACTACAATCTACATCCATTATGTATTTCACAAATTTTTGGCTAAGATCCGTTTAAGTTTTAAGACAGGTCAAATATAGATTCATGTAAGATGAGTAAGATAAAATTAGAGTGAATTGAAAAGGTAAAAGATTTGTCTTTAGGTAGTACTCGTTTTAAAGTTTAAAACGGATAGTACCGTCTTAAGCTTAATTGTATGTAAAGATTGACTTTTCTACGTCTTCCATTCGCTCTTAGACCATGTTTAACGGGGGGAAAGTGGGGGGAGCAGGGTGAAAGGAAAAGAAATGATAAAAAACTCAAACCCATTGAAACCTTTGGTATGTTTGAGTGCAAAGAGGACCAAGGTGTGAGGTTGGGTGAAAGGAAAAAAGTGATTAAAAAATCAAATCAGCCAATGCAAGTGTGCCATGAGGATGAGTTAAAGTGCGTGAAAGATAGGATGATAAAATAGAAAAATTATGGTGGGTTTGGAAAAGTGGGTTGTGAATAAAGAATAATAATTAAATGTTAGACCATGGTGAAATAGACCCATGGATAAACATAGTCTTAAATCAGCGGATCACTCACTTACCATTTATACAAGTACGGAGTACTATATTACTACAATACTACAGCACCAAATTTTGCAGCTAGAGCTTATTCAAAAATGGTGAAAGCTATCAGAGTCCATGAACATGGCGGCCCACAGGTTATTTCTTTTCCTTATGCCCAAATGAGATTACTCCCTCCGTCTCAGTTAATCGTTATTTATTTGATTTTTGTCTAAGGAAAGTCTCAAACAAAAATAACTATGGATTAGTACACAAGGAGCATGAATTTATGATCAAATAAGTTATGCTAGTTATGCTTAACTTTTCGATTTTGTTTGCATGTGGCTTATTTTGTTTTCCATGACCAAGGGACTTGCAGCCGTTAGCCCGTTACATTTTTACCAGATGGGAACGCATAGATTATAGATAGGTCAATCCCCCCCCCCCCCCCCCCCCCCCCCCTTTTTTTTTTTTTTTACTGAGAACAGACTCAAAGTCAGGAAGGCATAGGCTCATTGCTCTTTGAGGGGTCTCGAACCCGAGGCCCTAGGATTTTCACCCAAGTTTTAAACCCCAGACTCTACCCTCATGGGTATTCCATAGTAAATCGAAACGAATGGCGCATGTGCTTTTTGTATCAATAATTTGGGAGTGTATTCTCTTGAGTATGAATGAATGTTTGTTAGGCAGTCTTGCTGAATGGACTTTTGTTTTGTTAATCTCACAAACTTAAAAGCTGTGACCACTTGTTACAATGCTTTTAAAATTGCAATTTACTAAGAGTCTGAAGATAATGGTGGCGGCCGCTGTAGGTACTAAAGTGGGAAGATGTAGGACTCGGTGAGCTGAAAGAGGGTGAGATTCTTGTGAGAAACAAAGCCGTCGGACTTAATTTCATTGATGTCTATTACCCTAAGGGAGACTACAAGCCTCCTGCATTACCCTTCACACCAGGTTTACTCCCATTTCTAGCTTTTATGCTGTTCCGGTTTCAAATGGTCTTTCAGGAAAGCTATTTTCACATTATTATTTTTTTGTGTAAACCATCCGGTTTAATCCGGATTCGAGTCGGGTAAGACCACTAGGGCGGTAAAGTTCTCCCTCATGAGTTTCAACACTGCCGCGTTCCCAGGGCTCGAGCACGAGACCTCTGGTTAAGCTAGAACAACCCCTTGCCAGTTGATCTAAGTGCTCATGGGTAGCTATTTTCACATTATAAACTGTTTTTCTTTTCTTTTTTTTTTTTTTTCTTTTCGCCGTTCCTTCTTGTTGAGTTTGACGGGGTGATGATAACGACAGGAATGGAGGCAGCAGGGGAGGTGATTGCTGTGGGTCCAGGATTAACCGGAAGGCAGGTGGGAGATATTGTTGCTTATGCTGGTAATCCAATGGGTTCATATGCAGAGGAACAGATACTTCCGGCCAACAAAGTCGTATCTGTTCCATCTTCTATTGATCCTGTTATTGCTGCATCTATCATGCTCAAGGGTTTAACAGCTCATTGTTTAGTTCGTCGTAGCTTCAAGGTATATTCACTTCCATCTATTTGTCGTCTCGACTCTTGATGTGTTGCCCATGCTACCTATTTGGTCAGCCCTGTCCTCCAAAATTTGATTACATTTCTGGTTTGCCTATATTGGTGCTGCTTTAGTTGATACTGTAAGATGTTCCGAGTAAGATGGTTGTTAAAAGCTAACTTTAATATAATGTTCTTTTCTATTATCTTCTCTAATTTGCGAAATCTTAGGTTGAAGCTGGTCATACAGTCCTTGTTCATGCCGCTGCAGGAGGGGTAGGTTCTCTAGTATGCCAATGGGCGAATGCCCTTGGTGCGACTGTCATTGGTACTGTTTCGACAAAAGAGAAAGCAATCCAAGCCAGAGAGGACGGGTGCCACCACGTTATACTCTACAACAAGGAAGACTTTGTGGCTCGTGTGAATGAGATTACTGGGGGGCAAGGGGTAGAAGTTGTCTACGATTCTGTTGGAAAGGACACTTTTCAGGTAGTCGCCTTTTTTCTGTGTTTCAACCTGGAAAAACACTTTACCTTCTCATATAAGTTATCTAGATCATAGTATTAAACATCGGTGTCAATTGCAGTATCGTTTGGCGTGGTCTGATATCACTAAATGCGGCCAATATTGCCTAACACATGCAGTAAAATGCAAAATGCGGCAAGTAGAAGTCATCGAGTTTCGTAACATTTGACATGAATGTCCAAAATTGGCCAAAAAGTTGACGACTTTATTTGTCTCACAAAATCTGTGCTTTAATACTACATGAAATTGCCGAAACAAAAAATTCTAAAACTAGAATTGCAATTTGTGATCGCAGGGATCGTTGGATTGCTTGAAAGTACGAGGTTCCCTGGTAATATTTGGCATGTCGTCAGGGGCACCTGATCCCATTCCATTGTCAGCACTGGCCGTAAAATCCCTCTTCTTAACAAGGCCATCGCTTATGCATTACACGGCAATCCGAGAGGAACTACTTGAAGCTGCCGGAGAATTATTTGAAAATGTGGCTAAAGGTGTCTTGAAGGTTCGTGTTAATCACAAGTATCCACTTTCTCAAGCAGCCGAGGCTCATTCAGCCCTTGAGAGCCGGCAAACAACCGGGTCCGTTGTGCTCATACCAGATGGCTCTTTGTGATTATGTGTCCTACTACTAAGACTGTATATTGCTACTTGTAATGTTTGATTCGCGTTTGAGAAAGTTCAATATTAGATTTCGTTATTTTCGACAAGACAATAGCTGTTTTTTATTAAACCTCCTTTTTCTGGTTGTGTCTACTTATGTGGTCAAGAGACAGTATGTATCATCCTGGCAGGTATATATATTTAATAATGGTACATTTTCCCCTACAGTTCCGAGTCTCTTTAAAGAAAGAAGAAACTGTACAGGCATAACAAACTAATTGAACAAGAAAGAACTTTTGAATTTCGATGCAGGCTGTGAGAGCAATGCCATTTACGGTTATGTATATGAAGCACTGCGGGAATATACGAGGGTCGGTTTGACTGCCTCAAATCCAAAATACGACGGAATGTTTCCAAGTACTGTATCAAATTAGGTCATTTGATCAAACTCAGTCTAGTCCAGCATATGTCCAATTGTCCATGGTATTTTTTAGTTAAAACCTCTACAGAATACAGAATTGCGGCCTAGAATTAATAACATAATAGTGACATTTAACTCGAGGAATTCGAGAAAACCAAAGATGAACAAGCAGTACACCTCTGATGATAAATCAGCATCTAAGAATTCTTATAGCTACTAAAAGAAGTTTCACACTGGCAAATTGTCGCGGGAAAATAAGGGGAACAAATATTTCCATAGTTGGCACTTCATCATCCATTACAGTCACGCTAGCTGCTATTTGAACTGACCTTAAGTGAGGATTGTAACTTCATCACCAATTGGAACTACCATCAGCTTCACGGGATTGGTAGAAATCATTTGGCTTTACAATGTTGACATCTTCAAATTCATTGTCATCTGGAAGTAAAAGAAACGGAAAAATTTAGGGTTGACGAATGAAAAAAGTAACTTGAATATAAAATTGTTGAATGTAGTTCTTGAAGTAAAATAAAGATAATGTATGTTCCAAATGATCGCAGAAATCCTAAAACCAGAAAAAAAGAGTTTATTGGTCTCTCATTCAATCACTTTCAACTCTTTATCTACAAAAAAATGACAATTCCTCCCAAAATAGAGTGGATTCAATCTCTCAGTTAGGATATGTAGAATGTACACCAGGAGTATCAGACTGTCAGACTAAAAACGCTACGCTTGACCTTTGGTTAGAAAACAAATAACCCAAAATTTGTCTCAAAATCACCATCATAAGAGCCGCGAGTTCAGCTATTTACAAAGCCTTGACAAAAAAAATACTCAAATAGTGACCGAGAACCTTTAAACACTGCCCACGTCCATCAGCTGTTCCAACAAGAAATATAAGTTCCCTGATCACCAGTGTTTTCATCCTCAAAGTAGAGTCAGAGAGCTTGCTTGGATTGAGTGCATCTACTAAAGAGTAATCAATATCTCAATTAATAGTGTATCTACTAAAACGTACTCAATGTCAGACGAACTAATGCATCTATATTTGCAGGTATGGTAATGCATCTAGGCGGAAACCGAGAAACCTTCCACCTTGATGCTGGTACTTTATTAGTAGAAAATGCCTGTTGCGCTGAAAAAACCACATACTTGCAAGCTAAATGCCACACAATATGCAAAAAGACTGTCCATGTACTTGCTTTATATTTCTACCAGGCCCTACACCACCACCATAAGGCATACCAACTTTACCCCCCACGAGAACTCCTATCAGTTCCTTCTGCTGCACACAAGCATGCATCTCCGATTTCCATCATCACTACTAGTTTGAAATATTTCTTGATATTCTTCTTTATAACAAAGATGGTGCCACAATAATTTAATTTGTGCATGGAAATATACATGTGAGAGACCTGCTCAATAGTCCTGACAATTTGGCATAAATAGTGTTGCAAATGGCATGCCCTATTTCCAGCTCAAACAAACTAGTTTTATAAACAAGCATCCATAACAAATCATACTTCCTTCCATTTCATTAAGTTGGGACTTGTGAGAGTGACAACAATGACTGGGTTATTTAAAGCACTTGACAATAAGATTAAACAAATTAACATTGCTTTCCTTTCAGGCACAAAAACGCATGCCACCGAATAAAAATTATGAAGATCAGGTAATAATATTTACTGGGAGCTAAAAAACTCAAGAACCTTTCAGCCAATGAGCACTGGAACAGTGGAACTAACCAAGCCCAGCTGGGTTTGGTGGCATGGACTGTAAAGTGTGTAAACGTCTTTGGTAATGGGTTGACGGTAGTACGAATAAATGGTTAGATCGGTTTAGTTTGACCGCTGAAATTTTAAATCTAGAAACAGAAAAATGAAAGCAGGAACAAGAAGAGTACCTTTTCTCAAAGTCAAGGCAACCACAGCATCATTTTCAACCTAAAAACGAAAAACATCATTCAGTTTCATTATACTTGAAAGGACAGCATCGTTCAGGATTTAGGAGCTTGATTATAAGGTTAACAGATCAAAAATTGTCAATTAATCAACAATTTAATCACTACCTTCTGATCAGCCAAAGTCTTGGCATCATCCAGAACATCTCCAGTATCAGCAATAATCAGCCGTTGGTCACTAACTGGCTGATCAATAAGGCCATGTAATTTCTGCTTAATCTCTAAAACTGTTTCAGTTGGATCACACTGAATGAAGTAGGTTGTCGTGCTACGCTTAACACGAATATACATAGCCTGAATCAAACAGCCAAACATAGTGAACCACAAATATATATCACAAAGAAATCCCAAATGCTGAGCTGATGCACAAATTTTCAACTTACATGTTTATTGCATCATGTGATTCATAATACATCATAACTAATCAATGCTCGCTCAAATGGACAGATTCTTACAAACTAGATAATCGCTTTCATGAGATTCCGCGCATACCCCTCATCATGATTTACACATTACAATTTCCCTCATCAGGGTTTACAGTTTACACCTAATAATTCCATTCCCTTGCCGGGGTTTACACATTATAATCTCGAACTTCAAAAAGACGAAAACTTTCTCAAGAATCCAGCATACCCAGTCATTCACAAAATACTTGAGGCAAACTCAGCTACACAATAATATCAATTATACCCACTTCCTAAATATCATGAAAAATTAAAACCCATATCACAAAATACAAATCAAACATCATTTAAACTCTCAAATTCAATATTACCAACAGTTCTTAGTTTGGTTTATTAAAATTACATGATCAATGGTTTAAAGTCAGGTCAAATCCATGCATATTGACAATATTATGAAGAACAAATTAAAACAATGAATTCAAATTAAAAGAAAAAGGATAAATTGTAAGATTATAATTACTGTATAATATAGTAAATTGTTACCATTTCTGAAGGGAGAAAAGCCCTGGAGAAAGAGCAAAGCTGATAAACTGGCTGATTTTGCTGCACAATTAATCGTAATTAATTAGCAAGAAATAGGAAGTAATTAAATTGGTTGACAAAATTAAATAAGAATTATTGGAAATTAAGGATGTTCGTTTGGTTTTGCTGGATGCCACTTACCCAATTCCAATCACCAGCAGCTGCTTCAGACGCAATCCTCCGCGTTTTCTCTCCTTCAATTGTTGGCCTCTTTAAGCTCATGTACTTATAGTTTAGTTGTACAATACTTATATACAACTTGATGTATAATCCTATTTGTGTTTTATTTATTTTCGAGTAGTTACTTGTTCATGGGTCGTTTTGTCCACCTATTTGAATAAAATAACTAGTTTTAATGCTCGTGTGATGCACGGGCACGTTGTAGTGTCTTTCATGATAGTTTAGACTTAATAAAACTGATGTGTAAGTGGAACACACGCGATATGTAATAAAGTCTTTTGTTATGAACCTATAATACCGGACATGTGACAAGTCTTTCATTATAACATAGAAGTCTTAAATTGAAATTTAAAAAGTAAAAAGTGAAAGAAGTACATATATGAATTTTTTAACTGAAGAAAAATTATAATAAAGTATAGACGTTGAATTTTTGAGATAGTTTAGGCCGGTATTTATAATTGATAACATTGTTGTTTTTTATATGAACTCCTATAAATTGGTGAAACATCAAGTAATAATAATCAATCCCTTTACAACTTTTTTTCGTCGGTTTTGTTTAAAATAATTACAACAACAACATAAAAACCTTAATTCCAAAATTATTTGGGGTCGACTGACATGAATCATGCTTTAGAACTGTCCATGGGTGATCGCACACCTCAAAATGCGAAAATATAGAAAAGGAAAAGTGAAAAACAGAAGGGAGTGAAACATAATACAAAAGGCAAGGTAAACTTTTAGGTTTTAAAATCGAAGTKYGGATTTTCTTTTATAAAAACTTAGAATTTAAATCGAGAATAAAGATTAAAACGATTTTGAAAACCGAATTAAAACTTAAGGGTCCGGAATACCTTAAAAGTGAACTAAGTAATAATATATAAGAAAGTTGTTGATAAAAACGTGTAATAAATCCGAAAAGAATAAATAGATTTTTAAAATTAAATAAAAACACTAAATATTTCAAATGACATCAAATACTAAACATTCACATGTATCATTTCCCTCCATTGTGCCCTCTCTGTCACCATTCCCTCGTCAAGCCCAAAAAATATCATACGTGCTCTATCACTCTGAGCCATGTCTGTTTTGGTCTCTCTCTGCCCCTGACAACCCTTTTCTGTTTCCCGGGTCTCGAGCCTCCTAACTGGTGCGTCCATAGGTCTCATTTTCACATGGGCGACCCATCTTAATCGTTTTTTCATCATCTTGTCCTCTATTTGTTCCACTTCCACCTTTTCCCTAATCACCTCATTTTTTAATCGATTTTTCCTTGTATGACTGCAAATTAACCTTAACATACGCATCTCCACCACACTCGTCTTTTTGAATGTGACAATGTTTCACGGCCCAACATTTGAAGCCGTAAAGTAAGGTTGGCCTAATCACTGTGCGATAGAATTTTCTCTTTAATTTATGAGGCATATCGTTATCGCATAAAAACTCTGTAACACTTTTGCATTCCCGATTTTGTTTAAGATAATTATTTTAATTTTCTTTTACTTTGATTGGGTTTCAACCTCACATCACTTGAAATTGAAAAAACACAATGATAGCGGGATTTTGCCGTCAACTCCCGATCAAAAACAATTTATAAAAACCCAAATTAAGTAGTATAATAAGGGTGTCGAACCACAAGGATGGC
>VHZZ01020378.1:6189-17004 GCA_009801015.1 Silene noctiflora | reverse complement strand
TCAAGGAGCAATAGGTCTTGCAAATTGATCACCATTGGTCAAGTTATAGGTCTAACTTGAGCAAATATCTCGTTCTTGTGTTGGTTACTATTCATCGTTTTACTGTTCACGTGTTTTTATTCATCATCGGTCTTCTTCTTTTCGTTCGTTAAATCACCTACCCCTGTTAACTTGGTTCGTTTACAATAATATCATAAAAACTACCTTAAACAAGTTCCTAAAACAGGCGTGTTACTCTGATCCTATTTGTATGATTCCGCTACTACGAAGGTTGATTAACTTTCGTATCACATCTAGAACATGGGGTATTACAGAGGTTCAATGTCTTCCAAGCTAGTGTCATAACTATGAACATTATAGTTTTTCTCATGGCTCTTCAATTCTCCAAACATGGCAAGTTCGAAATCATCAACCTCCATTTTCCAACTTTTACCTTCCTCACCAAACGTGCCATTGACACACACTCCTTCTTCATAGATCATGTTTTCTTTTACATAAACTCTCGACACATCATTACTACCATTTCCCTCCTCATTGTTTGAGCATGCTTCCAATGGGTTCAAAAATGAAGGCTCTAGATTGGGTTCATCCAAGTCATCTATTATAACACCTACCATGGCCAAGCAAGGCCTACCAAAAATGGTTGGCACTTGGCTATCTTCGGGCATGTCCATGAAAAAGAAGTCGCACGGGATAACAAGTTTTGTAATCTTCAACGGAACATCTTCAATCACACCCAAGGGATACTTAAACGAACGATCGGCTAGTTGTAATGAGATGCTTTTAGGCTTCAAATCTTCCAAGTGTAGCTTCTTAAACATGGAAAGAGGCATTAAGCTAACACTAGCTCCCAAGTCACACAAATCTCTCTTTATCTTCACCCCTTGGATAGAACAAGGAATTGGAAAGCTTCCCGGGTCTTCGAGTTTAGAAGGAAGTTTGTGAGTGAGGATTGCACTACATTCCCTAGAGAGGTTAACGGATTGTACCCCTCCACTATTTCTCTTCATAGTGACCAGTTCCTTTAGAAACTTTCCATAGTTAGGGATTTCGGTTATCAAGTCAAGGAAAGGAATTGTGACATTCATTCCCTTCAAAATATAAATGAACTTTTCATATTTCTTCTCAAGTTTAGGCCTCGCAAGCTTTTGTGGGAAAGGGATTTCTGCAACATACTCCCTAGGTGTTGGATTAGGATTCTTACCTTTTGTTAGAATAGGTTCATCTTCTTTCGGAGGGACAACTACCTCGACCTCTTTTGATTTCACAACTTCAACCATATCCGGTTGCTCGTTCATTTCACCATCACCAACTGTCTTTCTCTTCCATTTTGGGGTCTTCTCAATTTCTTCCAATTGCCTTCCACTTCTTATGAATACCGCATTCATCTCTCGTGGATTCACCGTGTTACCTGGTAATTTCCTTGGAGTTTGGGCAATTTGGCTCAATTGTTGTGAGATTTGGACAACATGGGTTTCCGTGGCTTTTTGAGATATGCTCATCTCCTCATTGACCCGTTTTTTAGAGGCGATGAGGGAATCAAGTTTGGCATCGGTTTTTTGGTTGGCAATTACTAGTTGTTCAAAAGCTTGCTCCCATGATGGTTTTGGATTAAAGCCTTGGATTTAGGCTTGGTTGTTATTTTGACTTTTAAAACCCCCAAACGGTTGTTGATTTTGAGTCATGAATTGCTTCCCTTGGAAACCCGGTGGCATTTGTTGATTTTGAAAATTCGGGTTGAATCCTTGATTTTTCCTTTGAATGTTTTGGTTTTGATTAAATCCTTGTTGTTGAGGCATAGAGGAAGTCGGGTTTTGTAACACCCCAATTATCCGGCCAAGATAATTGAAGCGTTACCATCTCGGTTTCCCGAGATAGTGTTTCGGAGATACAATCAAGAAGCCTTTATTATAAATAATGGTTTAGTGAATTACATAAATGTAAACAAATGAATAAATAGATACAATTCATACTACAACGACTCTCTAAGAAGACTATCTCATGCCGACTCGACTCCAAGTCCAAAGCGTGGCCCAAAACCCGATCACGTCAACAAGCAAAAACTATACTCAACCTGCTCCCCATATGATCGGAAATATCATATGGATCGACAGAGGCCACCCCGGAAATAGGTGACATGTTACACAACACACAACACGTCAGTTTCAATAAATAATATGAGACACGACATACGAAATATGCTTATGCAACACGACAATGAATGCATGTGGTACAACCTCCAACCACACCACACCGGTACCGGGACACACCTAGACGTACCCACAACCCGGTGACGGCACTGCAGCACCGCCCACCAAAACAACCAGGCTCGTAAAAAGGTACTCCGGACACACCGGTGGTACCGGGCCCGAGAGCGACTCGGATCGCCTTCCAGACGACGTGACTCAACCTCACGTGTCCCTCCATAACTCAAGCCATTAATGTGCACATCCCCCTCGAAGTGGGAAGCTCTAAGAGGTGACCCGAGCGTGAGACGGTCTCCCAACCGCCTCACGTCTAAAAAAGAACGAGTAACACCATCGTACACCGCCAACAACCTCCACAATACATATAACACGATATGCATTACTAACACAATAAATGCAAGAAACCACTAAATATGCCAATTACCGACTCATCATGATACACGGTCCCAAATACGATATGAATACCAATTCCTCAACACTACTAATGTAATGTTATAAAATGTATTTCCTAATAACATATGAATTAAGATAAACACGTTATAATGTAATGACATTCAATAACGACTCACATAACCATCCAAATATATTGAAACCGATTAGGATTAACCAACCTTTTAGCAATCCCATCAAATAAACAAGCAAACATACACAAATGCGCTCCTCCACAAAGGCGGCACCTAATTACGGTAATTAAATATAATTACTAACTAATCTAATTAAATTAAATACGTAATTTAAATAATTAAAAAACGTCTTAAAGCTATACGCAAAACCCAACTCACTCACCCCGAAACTCCCTCTCAACCTACGACAACCACCACTTACACCAACCCCTTCTGCTGCCACCGTGGCCACTACCACCAGCCATGGTGGTGTACGACCAACCTCTACACCACGACAACAGTGACAACCAACAACAACACTCGACACACTCGACACACTCAACACCACACCACCACACGGCCACTACCGTGGCTACCACTTCCTGCCGCCACCAACATTCACCGTCACCACTACCAGCCACCACCAGCGGTCACTAGCAGCGACAACAATCACCAACAACAACGGCAAAAACGCAGCAAAAATAACAATGCTACCAACCCGACACCTCCTCTTTAACCCACTGCAAACTACCCTCCGCCGCCTATACCACCATCCACAGCCACCACTACACTCCTTTCTCATCCCTCAACAACCTCCACCCAAGACTCCTCCCAAGTCAGGCCACAAAAGGTGGTTAAAAACTCGTGTTAAGACGGTTTCATAACAACCACTAAAACCTAAATCTACTCGGTCAAACCTTATTTAGGGTGGTCAACGGTCTTACCTCAAGGCGGAGGACAAAATCTTCTAATCTCTTCTTTTCCTCTCATCTTATTTTTGTGGTGGAAAATGGTGAAGTAAATGGTTAGGATAGGGTAGGATAAGGTGAGTGGAGTGTATATATATATAGGGTAGTTAGTGAGGTAGTATACGTATTATGTATTATTATCGTTATCGTTATCGTTATCGTTATTATTTTATTATTCCGTCTCAAAGATAATCCGTAAAAAAATATAAAATATATAATTATAAAATACGGGGTATTACAATCTTCCTTCCTTAGAATGAACTTCGTTCTCAAGTTCGCCTTATACTCTCATTTCCTCAACTCTCATTCCCGATTCTCATGCACTTTCTCTTGTCTCAGATGTCTATCAACTGTATACGCTCTTTCTAAATTTCACACTCGTCCCAAGGTTCTTTGTTCGACTCTCGTTACTTTATAACATTCCGTACGTTCTCTTTCCTAAATTTCCGAATTATTACATCCACTCCCACCTAAAAGAGAACTTCGACTTGAAGTTCAACCAACGAACCTCATAAAGTGTTCTCATACGCTCATTACAAAATTCCACAAATGACCATGTTCAAGGCTTAATACTCTCTCTTACTTTTAACAACTACATAATCAAATCTCATATTGTCAAAATTTTATCGATATGATACCATATACTACACGCCTCCCAAAAGGTAACGCACAGGTCAAACTCCCGGTTCAAATCTCTAATCCCATAAATTATTCCTCCCTCAAGTTAGTTATATGTATACGTATCTATCGCGGGGTGTAACTCGATTATTATTATTATATAACTATATCACATCAAATCCCATATATTCGTATGCAAAGCACATCAATCACGATTATTTGGACTTCATTAAACAAACAAGCCATGCAAAATTCTCGTTATATGATTCAACCTTGCTCAACATTCCCATTTCCGAACATCATGCCACGCAAATACTGCATCAAATTAACCACGTGATCACACATGTGTTACAACATCCGTTCCCATCCATCCTCACCACTTTCGTCAACATGGAAGGTGTAATACACCGGATTTGTGACCTTATGATACTCGGCCGAGTGGAGGCTACTCGACCGCAAATCCAGTCTAGGATAATAAATCAGTGTTCTATTCGTTTGGGGACTCAGACGAGTGAGGCGTACTCGATCGAGTGTCTTGAACTCGGTGGAGTGTGGCTTACTCGGTCCAGTGGCTTGTAATCATTTATCTTTTATTCTAGAAACTTTTCTCAAAGCACTTTTATATTCAAAACAATGTGGAAACTGCTCACCTTCATTTTCTGTCAATCCAAGGCCTTAGTTGATCGTTTGTTAGGGAGTTTTACATCGTTATTCTTATAATCAATTGGGTAAGTTATCGATCTAGTTTTATGGTTTATGGTGCAATTGTGAAACCCTCATTAGAGTATTTAGGGGTTTTGAGATTCGATTACTTTTAGGCATTTGTTGATTGATTGATTATGTTTATAGGAGGAGATTTCGTAGAAGAGCCTTTTTTACTTCTTTACTGTGTATTGTCGGATCGCTTGTCAGGTAGGGTTTCCCTACTCAGTTGTCTGTGGAATAGTGTATAATTGATGTGACGATCTTGGTATTGGTTATGATATGTATATGTTGTGGTTGTTGTATGTTATGGTATGATGGTGGTTGTTTGAGTTGGAGATGGTTTGGTTTGTGAGTCATTGCGAGATATGGTCTCACCCCCCATTGTTCGCCTCTTGCGTTCTCTCGGTGCAGAAGGATGTGCACATTAAGGAACTTGGCACGCTCTTGTGTGAGCGGGGATTTTGGCGGTAAGGCTGTGATCCCCACTGGCAGGGCTACACACCTCGGTGTGTAGTCAGTTATTAGTTGTGAAAGAGATTGGAGGTGGAGGTTACTGGTTGTCTTATATGTTTGCTTTTATGATTTATAATGTATATTATTGTGCAGTTGACTGACCCCGTGTTTGTTTTCAAAACTGTGGTGATCCATTCAGGGATTGTGAGCAGTTGGTTTAGCAGGTGATGATGATTTCCGTTGTTGTTGTTGATAATGCGGGTTTGGCAGGGGCAGAGTCATCACTGTTTTATAGTCTTAGCTTCCGCACACTTTAGACTTTGTTATCACAGTTGGTTTGTAGTTTGGTTTTGTTTTGGCACGCTTTCTGTTGTAACAGTTAAACAATTAAACTTTATATTTGTTTCATTCCGGTTTCTATGATATTCACTACCTCGAGTAACCGAGATGGTAACATCGTCATATTCTGAGGTAGTCCTTGGTAAGGTGCCTCGGGATATGGGGGTGTTACACAGTGATATCAAAGCGATGATTTTGGAACCTAAAACCAATTAATCAATGAATTTAGGGTGTCTAATTAAAATGAACCCTGATAGAAGATGTTTAGAGCTACCGCAAGGGCTAAGGAGACGTCCCAATGCCGCATAATTTCCTTTACAACTTTTAACTGGTCACATTGGGGTGTCAAGGGATCATTGTATGCCTATGAACTTTGTCAAACTGTTTATATGCATGTCGGATTTATGTGTAATAAGTGAATGGCGGAATGTGAAGTATATGATTATGTGATGATATGAGGAATATGATAAATGGAGTATTGATCTGAATTAGTAACATGGTAGGCTTTGTGCGTGATTTGTAAGCATGGGAGTAGTACGTAAGTAGCATGACTCGACCAAGTGATGGGGACTGGAAAGAGTAGGGGATACTCGACCAAGCTTCTGGCACTCGACCGAGTGGTTAAATTAATGTTTTGGGGCAGAATCCCTGCCAGTTATTGAGTTGACCGAGTGTGCGACTCACTCGACCGAGAACGTTAAGTAATCAACCAAATGTGATTTCTGGGTGATTCTGATCATAATCTGGATCAGTTGGACTCGACCGAGTACATATGTGACTCGACCAAGTTAGGTGTACTCGACCGAGTGCCTTGATCACTCGACCGAGTGTCTTGTGGGAGGAATGTGTATTTCTATTTCGAGCCGTGGGCTATGTTTTTACGACTGTTCTTCTTATATAGTTAACGATGCCTCCCAAGATATCAGCTGCGTACTTGAAATCTTCTGATATGACACTTGACGAAGTGGCCCGTATGATTGAGCAACAAGAGGCTCTTACTGAGGCTCTTAAGGCAATGGGTAGAGCTAAAGAGAAGGTGGTGGATGCTAGCAAAATGAGCACCATTATTGCTCGCTTCAACCCTTCGACCTATAAGGGTACGGGGGTGCCGAACTTGTTGGATAACTGGCATAGAGTGATGGAAGGTGTACTCGAAGTCGTTAATTATCCGGAGGAGCTGAAGGTGGAACAAGTTTCATTCTACTTAAGGGATGAGGCTGGTGTTTGGTGGAATAGGGATAAAGAGACAGGTAAAGAGTACTACAGGAGCCAGGGAAAATCTTCTATCCCCTCGGCTGAATTTAAGAAAGCCATACGGCATCAGTTCGTTCCTGAGCATGTTCGTAACAAGTATAGGGTTGAGTTGGATACTTTCCGGATGACTGAGGGGATGAAGGTAGTGGAGTACTACCGCAGATTCAATAAGTTGGTTCGTTATGTGGACGACATGGAACTGAACCAGCTGAACTTAGCCATCCGTTTCGAGAAGGGACTATCGGTGAAGATACTTCAGAGGTTGACTTCCGGGGTTCTCACAGATTTGAAGGAAGTTTATGAGCGGGCTGGGAATACGGAGAGACTAGAGTACATGATAAAGGAGGCCAAGGAAAAAGGGAGTGAAAAAGGAAGGCTGAGACCGAGGGCACCGGGACATCCGGGGTTAAGAGGAGTAACTACAATCAGGGGAGGGCTTCCTCTGGTGGCTTTGGATTCAGTAGAGGCTCGTCTTTTAGAGGTCGGGGTGGTAGGAGTTTCAGTGGTGGATCGGGGTTGACTTGCTACAACTGTGGTGGCATGGGCCACAAGAGGCTTGAATGTACCAGTATTAGTGGGGGCGGCTTCTAGAGTCAGCGTAAAGGTGAGTTTTCAAAGGGGTCTGGTCAGAGTATGGCTAGAAACAGACCAGCTGGGTCGTGTCATAGCCAGGGAAGTCAAGGCAACACTGTAAACTTCAACTGTAACAATGGTGGAAATTATCAGAGGGAGAACGGCAATGGGAACCAGAACTCGGCTGTTAAGTCGACTGCATCGACTAGCACACTACGGGGTGGAAGCCAAAAGAAAAGTGGTAAACTGTTTATAATGGAAAAACAAGCAGCAGAGGATGATGCACAAGTGGTCACCGATACTTTTCTTGTTAATAATGCTCCTTTATTTGTTTTGTTTCACTCGGGGGCGACACATTCTTTTGTATCTAAAGGTCATGCTAAAGTTATGGGATTGGGGGAGTATGAGTCTGTAAGGGATGAATTTTTTATACCATCGGGAGAGTCTGTAGTATATTGGAGGTTGTATATGGGGGTGTCTATGGTGGTTGGACATGTCAACTTTCCGGTTGATTTGTTTGAGTTTCCTATGGATGGGTTTGAGGTCATAGTCGGGATGGATTGGTTGGGGAGGTATAGTGCTACTATAAACTGTCACTAGAAGAAGGTTTCTTTAAAAGGGCCTAAGGGAGTTAGAGTGTCTTATCGTGGGTTTGTGATCCAACCCAAAGTCAAGATCATTGCAACTGTGACATTGAAGTCATACTATAGGAAGGCATATCCAATGATTTTATGCCATGTGAAAGATACGAGGCTAGAGGAGCTATCAGCTATGGAGATACTAGTAGTAGGTGAGTTCGGGGCCTGATGAGATACGAGGCTACCACCGTAGAGGGATATCGATTTCAGCGTCGAGTTGAAGCCGGGACGGGACCTATCTCTAAGGCCCCGTATCGTATGGGGTCCTAAGGAGCTTGCTGAATTGAAGATGCAATTGGATGACTTGATCGAGAAGGGGTACTTTAGACCTAGTGTATCGCCTTGGGGTGCTCCAGTTCTATTTGTGAAAAATAAGGATGGTATTTTGAGGTTGTGCATCGACTACAGAGAGTTGAACCATGTGACGGTGAAGAACAGGTATCCTTTACCGAGGATTGATGATCTCTTTGACCAGTTCAGTTTGACTGGATTGTTTTCTAAGATTGATCTGAGGTCGGTGTACCATCAGCTGAGGATCCTAGAGGAGGACATACCGTAGAAATCTTTTCGTTAAAGGTATGGTCACTACGAGTATGTGGTGAGGCCGTTCGGGTTGACTAATGCACCTGCAGGTTTCATGGACTTGATGAACCAGGTTTTCAGTCAGTTCTTGGATCGGTTTGTGGTGGTCTTCATCAATGATATCCTAGTCTATTCTAAGAATAGAGAGGAGCACGAGGAACATCTGAGACTGGTATTGCAAACTTTGCGCGATAACCAATTGTATGCAAAGTTGTCCAAGTGTGAGTTTTAGCTCGAGAAGGTGGCCTTTCTGGGCCATATGATCTCCAAAGATGGGGTTTCGGTAGATCTTAACAAGATTGAGGCGGTGTCTAACTGGGAAGCACCAAAGAATGTGGCTGAGGTACGGAGTTTCTTGGGTTTAGCCGGGTACTACAGGAGGTTCGTAAAGGATTTTTCACAAATAGCTCGACCTGTGACAGCCTTAATGAGGAAAGAGAACAAGTTTCGCTGGGATAAGAGTTGTGAGATGGCATTCCAAACTTCAAAGGGGCGTTTGACTATAGCTCCTATCTTAGCTTTGCCTGAGGGGAGTGAGAATTTTGAGGTTTTCATGGATGCCTCAAAGAATGGGTTGGGTTGTGTGCTGATGCAGCATGGAAAGGTAATTGCTTATGCTTCGAGACAACTAGAGACCTATGAGGAGAACTATCCTACTCACGATTTGGAGTTGGGTGTTGTGGTTTTCGCTTTGAGGATTTAGAGACACTACCTTTAAGGTTTTTTTAGATAATAAAAGCTTGAAGTACATCTACACCCAAAAGGAGCTGAATATGCGTCAAAAGAGATGGATGGAGCTGATTGGTGAGTATGATATGGTTATAATCTATCACGAGGGGAAAGCTAACGTGGTTGTTGACGCTTTGAATCGGAAGAGTGTGAGTTCCTTATCTACATCCATGTCACTTATGCGACTTAAAGATGAGGTAAAGGAGATGGGAATTCACATGATTCGGAAAGGGGATACTCTTAGGAACTTGACAGTGGAACCTGAGCTTTATGAGGAAATCAAGGGTAAGCAAGCTGATGATCCTAAGATCCGGGAGTGGAGAGATGAAGTGGAAAATGGTATTATCTCGAGGTTTTCTATGCATTCGGATGGGAGTGTTCATTTTGATGGGAGATGGTGTGTACCTGATGATGTAGAACTGCGAAAGATGATCGTGACTGAGGCTCACTGCACTCCTTATTCAGTGCATCCAGTTGGCGATAAACTTAACAAGGATTTGAAAAAAGACTTTTGGTGGCCTGGGATGTAACGGGAGACTGCAGAGTTTGTGGCTAGATATTTGACCTGTCAAAGGGTCAATGGGGAGCAGCAGTGACCGTAAGGTAAGATTTAGTCACTTGAGGTATCTGAGTGGAAATGGGAATCTATCTCAATAGATTTCATTGTGGGGCTGCCATGGACTCAGCAGGGCAGCAATATGATTTGCGTGATTGTGGATCGACTGACAAAGTTGGCTCATTTCATTCTAATGAAGGATACTTGGAGCATGCTACAGTTAGCCAACGGGTATATGAAGAATGTGGTTCGGTTACATGGTATACTGAAAGACATTGTGTCGGATCGAGATGTGCGGTTCAAATCTAAATTTTGGCAAGACTGTAGGATTTGATGGGTACAACATTGAAGATGAGTACAACATTTCATCCTGCAACAGATGGGCAAACTGAGCGGACCATTAAGACATTGGAGGATATGTTGAGAGCTTGTGTTATGGAGTTTTGGGGCAGCTGGGAGGATAGATTGGACTTGATCGAGTTTTCTTATAACAACAGTTTCCACATCAGTATCAGGATGACACCGTTTGAGGCTCTTTATGGGAGGAGATGAAGGAGTCTTATTTGTTGAACGATAATGCCGAGGCTGTGGTTTTAGGACCACAGATGGTGAAAGATATGATTGAGCAGGTACAGTTAATTGGACAAAAGATGAAAGCAGCTCAAGATCGGCAAAAGAGCTATATCGATTTGCATCGCCGGGATATTTAATGTGATATAATAATAATAATAATAATAATAATAATAATAATAATAATAATAATAATAATAATAATAATAATAATAATAATAATAAAAATAATAATAAAAA
>VHZZ01020375.1:13759-26036 GCA_009801015.1 Silene noctiflora | reverse complement strand
AAATATTAATGAAGTGAAAATTTAAAAATTTTAAATAATAAACTTAAAAAAATAAAAACTCTATATACCGCGCATTGCGCGGGATCTATACTAGTTAATGGATTAACTGTTAGTTAGAAGAATCATTGGTTTAATTGATCTAAAATTCTAAACTGCAATATTACCAAAAATGCAGTACTGTTTCTTCTTGTGTGAGTATTATTTCTATTGGAAGCTATTTTGGCTTGCTACGTGTATGGAAGACCATATAGAGTCAAAGATTCACTATTTTTATTGCTGGGCTGGCAATTAATAGTTAGAAGAACATTGATTTAATTGTTCTAAACTTCAATATTACCAAATGTGCACTACTTTTTCTTCTTGTGTAAGTATTATTTCTATAGGAATGACAAGAGCTATTTTGGCTTGCTACATATATGGAAGACCATATAGAGTCAAAGATTCACTATTTTTGGCTTTGGAATCTGATTGAATAAATTAAAATGTTTGACATAGCTTTTCACACTCCCTATATTGTAAGTAGCAATCATAGATGCAATCCTAGATGAAATTTTCATCATTTATCTGTAAACAATACGTTCTGTGTTTTCGTAAAGGAATAAAGACATTTACGTTCATGCCATTAAGACTTTGAGGTAATGGGGTAATACTATGTTGCTTGATTTGTATAGGAAATTTCCAACAAGTGCGTCAAAAAATGAAATTTGGATATCTTGTTCTACCATGACAATATGCCTTAGTTTCTGTGGTACTTGACTTGCATACATCACTTCATATCTACCTCTGTTCTAGTTATATAAAAATATCCAATCTGCCATATATCTTACTTGTGTTGCTTATTTATCAGGATTATAATGAGATGTCTATAGCTTATAGGCCATCTCATGCTGATGCGACCTATGATTTCAAGTATGGTGTTAGATCAATTCAGGTAACCGAATGAATATCTTAGATCTCTGTGATCATGGAAAGCCTCATTTGCAATATAGTACTCTATGTTGTATAGCTTTATCAATCATTATGTCAACTAAAATGCAGGGTGGTGGAAGATCCTCTGCTAGAGAAACTATTGGAAGAGTTGCTGCTGGAGCTATAGCTAAGAAAATTCTGAAGAAGTATGCTGGTACCGAGGTCAGTTTTTTGACAATCTTTCATTTGCTTAAATTTCCTTCTCCTTGTTATTTTAAAAAATGGTACACAAACGTGTCCAATTTATAGACCTTTTTTTGCTACAGCTGTGCACGTGTGATGTTGTCTTTGATTTTATCAAAATCTTAAGTTTACAATGTTTCCGTTGTAGTTTAACTGTTAAGAAAATATCAACTTGATAGGTTTTTTAGCTATGACGATTTTATCACTAAGCTTCGATGAAGACAAGGGATTCTGCATTGAATTTTGTCCCATGCTTTACAGTAGTTTTGAGTCATTCTTTGCGGTTTCGTTACCATTTCAGGTATCATTATCTATAGATGATTGTTCCTCGTACTGCAGGCTCGCTATAACATTTATTAAATACTATGTGCTTTGCAGGTGTTTGCTTTTGTATCCCAAGTACACAAGGTTATCTTACCAGAGGATTTGGTAGATTACGAAACACTGACTCTTGAACAGGTATTCTTACTTTCCATGCTCGGTTATGAGAAACATGCTCATATAGGCTATTTTGTTTCACGACAAAATATAGTGTGGCTGTTCGGTAAATGTTCCACTACTATGAGTTATGAGTTACCTCAAGTCCTCAACATTTCTCTTTTCATAAATCATTTGCTTCACTGTCATTCCTAGATGGATTCATTAATTATTGCGCCACCTGGAAAATTGATTCGGTATTTAACACGGATCCATATGTATAGAAAACCAGTACTTCAGTATCATCTGAGCATCTCTTATTTTGATCCAACATCCAATATCCTACAGTTTTGAACTGTGGTTCTTGTTAGCTGACTCAAAAAATTTTGGGTCAAAGGCTTTGTTTTTGTTGTTTTTATTAATCATTAAAGAATACTAAACCATTCCCCTACTTACGATGATAGAAAACTATTGGTCCTAGAGTAGGGCCAACCTATTTTAATGTCGTGGGCGCGGGAGGATAGTGGAAGCCATTGTATTTCGAACCAACTCAAAAGATTTTGCAAAAGAGTGTTTTATCCTGTCTTTCGGTGGCCAGTAAATTGCGATTTTTTGGCTACTATTGGAGCATCTATTTTAATATCTTCTGTGATACTAGCGATTTCCCAAATATTATGAATAATATTCATAATAGAAATATTATGAACTCATTGGTCTAGCTGTTCAAATTTCAATTATTTATAACTGTTAAAGTTGGGGCTTTGGTCATTAAGATACTAACATCACTGCAAGCTTTTTAGCTCCTGCCATAAGATTTTTACCATTGTCATGTCATCTCTAATACAAATTGTACAGTACCCTGTCACTTTTTTTTTTCTTTTTGTTTATTATTATTATCTAGTTTTCTTGTAGTCACTTTTCAGTTGTGTGAAACGAAATTCTGTACTAATATAGTAATATAGCAATTTTTAGTTTGAACTGTGACAACACAGATGCCGTCTTTTTTGAGAAGCTGATTCCAGATTCTGCAGTTCTTATTTTAGTATTACAAGAATACATTTTGGTGCCTCTTAACTCTGGCCTTGACTGGTTGTTGGCCACCAAGCTGACAGACTAATATCTGGCTAGTTCTTATTGATGTCCTCAAGCTTTTATCTCATTTTGTTGTTTTCTTTTGAGCCTTGCATGAGTTGTGAGTTGTGACGACAGTTAAATTTAGATATGCAATATACCAGGATTTCTATAGTATATCAGCAAATTTTCACTTTGTTTATTATCTTGTCAGATAGAGAGTAATATCGTTAGATGCCCTGATCCTGAATATGCGGAGAAAATGATTGATGCTATTGATGCAGTACGAGTTAAAGGGGATTCTGTTGGCGGAGTTGTCACATGTATAGTCAGAAATGCTCCACGTGTAAGATCTTATTACCTTTCTTGACCAATATGCTCAAAAGATACTCTGATATTAAAGAGCATAAATCATTTTCAAAAATTCCCCCTGCACCACTTCCCTTTTAGTTTGTTTTGATTACTGTGTTTCCATCCATATTTCTGGTTTTGTCTCAACATTTTATTTGTTGTACCAGGGACTTGGTTCACCAGTTTTTGACAAACTTGAGGCCGAATTGGCTAAAGCTGTTTTATCACTGCCTGCAACTAAAGGTTTTGAGTTTGGTAGTGGCTTTTCAGGTATTTTTTGTGCAGTAGAACTGTTTCTTCATCCAGATCATAAAATTTCATTGCCTACAAGAAGCCTTCTTTACTTATCTGAAATTGCTAATAATCAGGTACCTTCATGACTGGTAGTGAACACAATGATGAGTTTTACATGACTGAACAAGGGAAGATTAGAACAAAAACTAATCGGTCTGGTGGCATACAGGCAAGGCCTTTTTCTAATAGAAATGTGATCATTGTTGCCTGCTAGTGGATAATTATCGGGTAACAAATTGCATGTGGGTTTGATGAGCTCTTTTTTCTACAAATAGGGCGGTATATCTAATGGGGAAATCATCAACATGAGAATAGGATTCAAGCCAACTTCTACTATTACTGTGAGTTCCCTCAATCATGCTTTAGCCTTGACTATGAAAGTCGTTTTACTTGCACTACGTCGAGTTGTGTTGTTCATGTAAGACCATAGCCACAACCAATTATGTGTTTTCTGAGATTATATTTTTAGTGTGGTTGAGAGGTGTTTTTTTTACCTTAGGATGAACAATGTCCTCTTGCGCCGTACAAAAATATAGGGGAGTACGAGTAATCATCTTCCCAATAGTGACACATTTGCATGTGGGCTATTGAAGTTAAAAGAAAAAACAGCAAGGTTTTCTTACACTTCATCACTTGCCATTGCAGAAGAAGCAGAATACTGTTACAAGAGGTAAACAGGAGACAGAGTTAATTGCCCGAGGGAGACATGATCCCTGCGTTGTTCCACGAGGTATATTTCCATTTCTTCTTGCTATAAAAAATTATATTAGTGGTAATTTACAGGGATTAAGTACAAAAATTTGCAGGTCGTACTACCATGCTTTTTAATTGTAGCCAAATAGGAAATGGGTTCAACAAGCTAAATGGATTATTACTATGGTGAAATTTAAAAAGATCTAACAGATTCAGAATTATTTCGAGTTACCTCGAGCAAGCTTTTCATTTGCGCAACACTCCAAACTTACTCTTAACTATGATGTCAAACTTCCATTTGTTAATCCTTGATTTTAAAAGTGTTTGGCATGCTCCTCAAATCCGCACCAAATGCATTAAATTCATCTCTTATGATCTTAGTTGCTTTTTCAAGTGACAAATAGATATATTTGCTGCAATTTTGGCCAGTACTTTGATAAATTGATTTACTCAACCAATCACACCGTTGTTCTCCATGGGGCATCATATAACGGGCCTTGAATTACTTTACATGACGGGTATTCCATCAAGTGAAGGGTTTTCACTAAAAATACAACGGCAATCCAACCCTTAGCATTCGTAGGCAGAGCCTTGAAGATACTGTTGACAATAATCTGTCAGCGGAGTAGGGTTGTAGAAGTATGATACCGCACAAAAGGCTCATATCTTATGAGCACAAGTCCCCCATAAGAACCATTCATAGATTTTGGAAATTTCGGAAGCATATTATTTGTAATTTCACCTGTACGTAGCCATATTTGAGTTTTACATCACTCGTGATAGTTACTTGCACAACATCAAAAAGGGACAAATTGTTGCGTTTCTTCCCCTGTATAGTTTACTAGGGTATTACTATCCCCTATACTGACGGTTGATTGTGAAACTGTTAATGCAGCTGTACCTATGGTGGAAGCCATGGTCGCCCTGGTGCTTGTTGATCAACTGATGGCACAATATGCTCAGTGTCAACTGTTCCCCTCCAATCCAGATTTGCAGGACATACAATTACCAAAACTTGATGGAGCTAGCGTCTAAATTATACAAGTTCAGCAGTCGAGCTGAAGCTAATGAAAGAATGATGCAATATCCATGTATGTCTTCGAAGACTCCATGTTCCTCAGAGTTTTTTTCCTTTTTGTGTATTTACTCGTTAAATTTTCATTGTTATTTCTTAAATCTTAGGCATTCCTCCCAATTGTATGTGGGATGAGTAGTCTTTTTTTTTCGGTGTGTTTTTACTTGTTATATGTAGAACCATTCAGTATATTTGTCCCCTGTATTCTGCCAATTTGTATGTGAGATAAGTCCTCACTTTAATTTGTTTTTGGGAAAAAGTTGTCTTGGAAAAAATTATACTCGAAACTATGTTATCGTATGCTGCAATTGCTGCCCAGGGCGTGGCCAATGTTGGAATCAAATTAGTACATACTGATGCTTTTGAACCGGAAACGGGGACAATTGTGAAATCTCAGTCACCAGCATACACACTCACAACACTGCTTTAAACAGCGGTTATATGATCAACAAAGGCCAAATTAGAGGTTCGCCTTTGAAGCTCATGATCATAAAGGAGAAACAGGTTATTCCCGTCCCTTGTAGCTTATCCGAAAGACCTTTTTCTGCTTCCTGACGAACAAATATACAAAATAACAAGTAGAAAAGAGAGAATGATCGACTTCCCCATTTGGTTATCAACAACATAAACCGAGATCATATATGGTTGTTGCTCTCTAATGACAAGTGTAATTTTATGCAGATTGATGATCAATTTATTCATAAAAAACATACGCATAATATAGAGGTAAACAAATGATCAATACACAAGGTAAACAAATGATCAATACAGAACAAAAGGTACGTAAAAAATAAAAAATAAGAAATACGATAACTAGCTAACTTGTCCAACGCATGAATAAAACTTCAAGTTTCAAGTGCAAAAGTATCTCCCTTCCCATAGCCGACTATTGCCATATTAGATCACGTAGTTTACTTATACATCGATTACACTCATACGGAATACATTTGAATATTTGATAGATGTACCATCTACATTTTTTAGGTTTCTAGTATGCGAAAAGGGTCGCTAGGGATTAAATTGCTGAGTACTAATGCAACTATGCAAGCTGCTTATCGACCTTCATATTTAACTGAATATACGCTTTTTAGCGATGAAAGTCCAAAGTCTTTTTTAGACGCAAAAGAGAGCTAGAAAAGTCCAGGTTCCCAAAGGTTACCAAGAGACTCAACCTACCTTAAGTTACACAACACAAAAGCCAACACCCAGCAAAAGAAAAAAAATTAGTACTTTACCACGGAAGACGGGTCACTGCCTAGCTGATTGTTCACAGGAGGTGGTGCTCCAAGGGTTTGAACCCGGGAGGAGTTTGGAGAAAGCAATGATCATGGTTTGAGGCTAACAGATCATTGGCGAACCCTTTGATATCCATCACTTCCATGTCAGCAGCCGAGTCTATTAGGTCACCGGCAGGCCCTTTGATGTCCATAACTTGGATGTCACTGGTGGGCTCTTCGATATTCATCACTTCCATGTCGACAATGGGTTCTTCAGCATTAGTTTCACGTGGCTGCTCATGTCTATGGATATTAACTTGCATTCGACGATTGGTCACAAACTCAAATTCCAATGTGTCGCCATCTTCAATTTCCAGTCCTTTCCAAAATTCAACCCAGCCTTTTCTCAAACCCACCTGACCATTGCGCCATGTTTTCACTTCAAGCGGCCAATACTTACCATTAGTATCGCGAAGTGCTACACTGTCTTTGTTCTTCAACTGCTGCTCCTTCGCAATTGCTTTAGGAATATACTGAAAAGTTAAACAAAAAATGCTTTTTATTATACGATAAGTAGCAAGGAGCCAACTATTTCAGGATGAACCAAAATGAAATGCCGACAAATATATATAGAATGGACGGAATATAAAACAAAGTATTAGTTTAGTTTACCAGGTAAGCTTTAGCTTTGCTCTTGCTCCATGGAAATGCGAACGATTTACGTTGCCCGAGTTCACATTCACGTTCTTTGGTAGCAATTGACCCCTCAATTGTCTTATCATCGGCAGCATCGCCATTATCTACGTTATCTTGCGGCATGACACATTCACCTGCACATACACACACGGCACACCTGATTAAAGCTAATTTTTGTGTACCAATTTTTTTATAGATGTGATGGCAAATAATTCTCCGATAGCTTTCTAAGAGTGTCATCTTTGTTACTGAGAGTCTGAGACTCAAATACGAAAATCAAATGTAGGTGAATATCTATGCGGCATGACTTATCTCGTAGACATGAGACTTCATCGTAAAATAATATGCGTGTGGGGGCGCATCTTCAGAACATAAATAGTCATGTGGCCTTCTCTTTTGGGCTCGTCTAAGAAAGTTGTAGGAGTGATAAGGGTCGGGTACAAATCAGACACCCACACCCACGTCGTTGAGTGTAGTGCCGGTGTGTCGGACAAGGGTATACCTTAAGAAGTGTAGAATTAAAGTAGCATAGGGAGTCGCAACTTACGCTCCATATCCAACAATTTGGTGTCTTTGCTACGGCATTTTGCTTTATAGTGATGATCCGCACGTTTTGAACGCCTTGTTACATGAACTTGAACTAGCTTATCAGATATAAATTCGAAATTTAATATATCACCGATAACAATGTTATTTCCATCAAGAAAATGCTTCCATCCTCCAACAAGCAATGTATAACGGCCACTCTTTTTATGTGCAAGTCTAACTGGCCAACATTTGCCTTCAGTATCTTGCAACACAACTTCCTCTTTACTCGCGAGCTTTTTCTCTATGACAACTGCCGTCGGAAATGTCTGCATGTCAAGTATTGTCAGTTAGTCTTGAATAAAATATACCCCTTTTGTCTCGGTCATTTGTTTACCTTTTTTTTATATTCTTTGTGAGGATATTATAATCAAAGTTAAACAAATGAATGGGACGGAGGGAGTATAGTTTTGTATATATAGCAATCTAACTCTTAATCTTCTTCCTATCTTTGGTTTTTCTATGGTGTAAGTTAGACATTCTCGTCGATGGCGTTGCATTTTGATAACAAAGAGACTCTTCTCGATTAACCTATTTTAGATGAAACCAAACACTCATACACAACTGGTAAATAGATGAGTATTACAAAAGGCCTAATTAGTTCAGCGCTCGACGTTTGCCTTAACTGCTTAGATAATATGAAGAACAAATAAGACTTGCTGCATTTTACTGCTTCTTGGAAAATTCAGCAAAAAATTGGACTTGTTGCTCAATGAAAATTAGAATAGCAATTTTAAACCTCGTGCATACGTAACTACGTACGGAAAATACCAAAAAAAAAAAACACCGACAACCATGCTTATTAAGACCATAAGCAACATTGTTTATTGAAAGAGCCGTCACTAATTTTCTGTAAGCCATTTTACACAATAAACGGATCCATTCACAATGAGCATGCCTAATATAAGTTAAAACACAGTTACCAGAAACATTCCGTTCGTTAATATGCTTGAATAAGGCTGCCTTATACAAGAGTTTACCTTGAAGCAAAATGGTGCTACTAGAATTACTGGCAACCATGTCTATTAGTACAAAATTACCATCAACTTGAAAAATAAAATAAAAAGATTACCTGCTGATAGAATTGGTATTGCTTAGCCATCCGAACTGAGAACGACGCGTTGTTATCGCCAACATTGGATAATTTACTATGCATCTGTTTTGTATGATTACCATTGTTATCTGTAGATTGATACCAAATAATTCTGAATCAAATCTTCACATTACAAAAAACACAAATGTAACTAAAGCTGGCAGCAACATTCACTTACACTTTCGCATAGCTAATCTCCTTGATCTATCTTGTCGGGTACTTACAGACATTTTAGGCTCACATTCATAGGATTTGAAGTTTATCTCTTCATCTTTGACGTCAATAATAACCGTGGGAGTACTAGGTTGACTTTCTTTCTGGTTGACAAACATGTTTTGCTCGCATCCGTTTTTACCATATATCTTTACTTCAAAAATCGATTGTTCTGCATATTCAAAGAGCAGAAAGTTTCCTACTTGCAAACAATGTGCTTCAGCAAAAGCAGCCCAACCATCCCGGAAATAGAACATCCCGTCCTCATCTTCTTCGACTTCCACTCTCCAGCATTTCTTTGTAGTCGTACTCTCGATGATGAATCGATGTGGTACATTCCCATTAAATGTACTGATAAAGTCTGCCGGTATTTGCTAAAAGATCCAAATAACAAATTTATTAGCTATTCCTAGTCTTCATGATCAATGCATTTTACTTCTCAACATCAGTGGCGGAACTAGCTGCTATTATCAGGGGGCAGTAAACACCAAATACCGATTTTTTTTCTTTTTTCGAGGGCAAAATGGAACAAATACCGAAATTTTTGGACCCTTTATTTAGAACTTTCGAATTCTTTTTCTAGTTTTTTCTACTCATTACTAGTTCAACCTCCTGAAATTTCAACCGCTAACTTCAAATCCTAATTACGGCATTGAATAGTAATGATAAGTATTTCCTCCGTTCAGTCCATTTCACCATATTTCTCGGTATTTCTCATAAAAAATGCCCAAGGGCTACTTGAAATATGTAGTGAAATTGATTAAACAGAGGGATTAATAGTAGTTAAGATAGAGCTATCTCGTGTTCATATATTGTACTGGTCTTGTGTCTCATTTGAGGCCAAAAAGAAATTAAACAAATCCCATCCCCCATGCCAACTATTCAACTAATGCATAATATGCAAGTAACATGAAAAATAAAATACTCCATCCGGCCTGATCATTTGTTTACAAAGACAATAAAAAAAAAGGTAAACAAATAATCGGGACGGAGCGGAGGGAGTGATAAAAACTGCATAGACAAGAAATAAGATTTATTTGAGAAATACCAGTCGGTTGGAAAATTGAGGAGCAAGAAGCTTGATGAAAGAAGCACATTTGTCTAAAATCTTTCCCTTCTCCATTCTCACTATATATGTCAATGCATGTTTACATCAATTAGTAGTACATGATTATATTAACTTGCACATCTATTTAAATGCATGATCAGATCAACTAATCAACTACGACGAATACTTTGTTTGTCTCGATCATTTGTTTACCTTTGAACAAATAACAGTAGTAGGGATGGACTAAATGTGACAATTTTATGGTCACATTTAGCCTGGCAGTCTGAAATGAGAATTTGTGAACAAATAAAAATGGTAAACAAATGATTGAAAAAACAAAGTTTGTTAGTTAAACAGGAAATAAGTGAGTTGGGAAATTGATGTGTTAATTACCTTGATTAATTAGGTTGATGAAGTGAAGTTTCTACTTTCTACTGCAACTCTCAGTTATTCTCTGTAAATTAGTTACTGTTAAGGAGAAGTAGAAAAATAAAGTGAGGTTGAAATTGGATCATTTACTATTTACATCGTACTAGTAGTTTACTTGCTTCAGTTAACTATCCTACGTGGCAACATTTTGGCATGCAGATGTGACAATTTTGCCTTTTCTCTCTTGTCATCTAGTTCTCCTAATCCCAGGTAAATTAATGAGACTATTTCGCATCTGAAAATGCACACACACTATCCGTGAGATTTTACATTTTGATCCAAATATTCAATTTTTGATTCGAAAACTCTAAAAAGGTTATAATTCGTGTTTACGAGCTTAAAAAGTGACATTTTTCTTTTTTTAAATTGATATTTTGTGAGAACTACGATTTGAAAAAAAAAAAATATCGTATGTGGGCTCATAGCAAGGAGTTTTTATACGTCAAATTTTTTTAAACGAACAAAGTTTGAGTGACCATATCTGTTGGTTACGAGTTCAAAACTTGACAATTATTTCTTTCAAGCCGTAGTTCTCGGAAAGATGATCGATTTGAAAAAAAAAAAAACGTCACTTTTTTAGCTCGTAAACACGAGTTATGACCTCTAAAGTTTTCCGAATCAAAAAATTGGGTATTTCAGGCAAATATAAAACCTCAAGGTACTGCATGCATCTTTCAATTTTGCAATTTAAAATAAAACTAGTTTTACTACACATGCAATGCACGAGACTTTTACATTTTTGCCATTATGCATATATTTTAAAGACTTTTTATTTAACCACTATAATAGAAAAACAATTGACTAAAGCCGCAAAAAAAAGAACTCTTGAAATGGTAAGTTTTCGCGTAATATTTGGCTTCGATTGCTTCTAAAAAAATTAAATAATCTTGTCAGTTGTATAAGATGGTTTTACATAAAAAAAAAAAGGGGTGTAAAACGGATCCAAACATTAAAAAAAGAAAAAAGAAAAAAAAGAGTAATGAATAAAGATGGTTATTAAAATGATCCGTTTTATAATAATGAAGGTCGTCTTACACAATTAAATGTGTCACGAGTTGTTATTTCTAGACCTATCATTGTTGGTCTTCCTGATGGTACCACAAAAGTGGTGCGTTATATTGGTGATATTCAACTGCATCCTCTATTGATATTACATGATGTTCTCTATATTCCTGAGTTCAAGCATAATCTGTTGTCAGTTGGAAAATTATTATCTACATCCCATATGCTCATACACTTCTCTGTGGACTATTGTCATATTCAGGACCCTGCTTCTAAAAGAACAGTTGCAATTGGTCACAGGGAGGCTGGTCTTTATAAGTTGAAGAGTGAAAGTTTGAAGAATAGATTTTATGATCAGTCATTTGCATTACCTGAATCTGTTCAGTGTAATAGTATATTCAATACATCTTGTAATAAAATTGAGTTGTATCATGCTCGTCTAGGACACACTTCTCTTGCTAAAATGTGTCACATTAAGGATATCAATTGTAATGGTTTGAAGAATTATCAATGTGAAACTTGTCATTTGGCAAAGATKCATGTTTTACCCTTTCCCAGAAGCTTCTCTAGAGCATCTAGTTCCTTTGATCTTATTCATATTGATCTATGGGGACATTATAAGAGTCCTTCTTTAACTGGTGCTCATTATTTTCTTACTATCGTTGATGATTACTCTCGAATCACTTGGACCTATTTACTCAAGTTCAAAACTGAAGTACCTAAGATCATTCATAATTTCCTGCAACAAGTACACACTCAGTTTGGTAAATTGGTCAAGGTTATTCGTAGTGATAATGGATCAGAGATTTTCCAAGAAACTTGTTCTCAATTGTTCCTTTCTAAAGGCATATGCCACCAAAGGAGTGCTCCTTATACCCCTCAACAAAATGGACGGGTGGAAAGGAAGCATAGGCATTTAATTGAGACTTCTAGAGCATTGA
>VHZZ01020371.1:16548-29591 GCA_009801015.1 Silene noctiflora | reverse complement strand
CAGACTCTGATTCTAAAACACATAAACTTACTCGACAGAGTAAGTCCTACTCGATAGAGTAACAAAAGGTACAGAAAACCGTAGTATTACAAATCCTCCTCTTCTTCGGGAAATGCTTGACTTTAACTCCTGTCTATCTGATTGCCAACTGGATGATCTTGTTGTATCTGGGTGTAACATGACTTGGACTAATAAGCAAGAGTCAGGGAATAAAGTTTGGTCTAAATTGGATAGAGTCCTAGTGAATCCTTCTTGGATATCTTCTTATCCTTCCTCCTTTGCTATTTTTCAAGAGGTTGGTATCTTTGATCATTATCCAGTGATAGTGCACACTTCTGAAGACAAAAAAGTGGTCAAAAGATTCAATTTTCTCAATAGTTGGATTGAGCATCCAGACTACCTCAAAGTGGTTCAAGAGGCCGGGCATGTTCTTGTAGCTGGTAGTCCTATTTTCAGTCTTTTTGCTAAACTGAAGAATGTGAAGCATGCTTTGACCAAACTTCAAAGTCAGGATTTCAGTAATATTTCACTTAGAGCCAAAACAACTAAAACCAATTTGATTCTTTGTCAATAGCAACTCCAGAGTAATCCTTTCTCTTCAGAGTTAATCACTGAGTAAAAGAAATGTTTAGAAGAGTATAGTCAGCTGAAGAATATTGAGTTAAAAATTCTACAACAAAGAGTTAAGGTTAAGCATATTCAATTAGTTGATAGTGGTACAAAATATTTTTTTGCTAAGAGTGCTGAAAGGCAAAATCAACAGATTATTGGTTCCATTCATGATAAGCATGGGGTTTTACATGAAGGTTTGGATAACGTAGCTTTTGCTTTTCAGGATTACTATTCTAGTTTGTTGGGTCAGGACATTGCAGTTCCAGTTTTGGCTCCTCTGAATAATGGTACTAAGCTTTCTCAGGATAACCAGGATTCCCTAGTTCACAACATTTCTATTCCAAAGATAAAAGATGTAGTATTTGGAATAGACTCTAATAGCAGCCCTGGTATTGATGGCTTTTCAGCCGGTTTCTTCACCTCCAGCTGGAATATTATTAAAAAGGATTTTTGAAAGGTTGTTCTTAGTTTTTTTAGGACTGGGAAAATTACTAAGCAAGCCAATTCTACTATTATTTCTTTAACCCCAAGAAAGGCCATTGCTAGCTCTATAATGGACTATAGACCATTATCATGTTGTACAGTTTTCTATAACACTGTGAGCAAAATATTGGCCAACAGATTACAGAAGGTGCTCGATGATATCATAGGTGAAGAACAGGCTGCTTTTGTTAAGGGTAGAAGCATCTATGAGAACATCCTTCTCTCCCAGGCTCTGGTGAAGGGTTATAATAAAAAAATCTATTTCTCCTCGTTGTCTCATTAAGGTAGACATCATAAAGGCATTTGACTTTTTGCAATGGTCCTTTGTTTCTAATAGGCTACGGGAGTTTGGTTTTCCCTAGCAGTTTATTAAATGGATTCAGGGGTGCATTATTAGTACTTGGTTCTCCATAAAGTTAAATGGAGGCTTGACTGAGTTTTTTCAGGGGAGGAGTGGTGTAAGACAAGGAGACCCTCTCTCTCCTTATCTTTTTGTTCTTAGCATGAAAATTTTATCCAGATCCTTAAGGGTACTTTATCAGCAACCTCGGGTCTCCTTCCATCCAAAATGCAGTAAATTGAATCTTATTCATTTGATTTTTGCAAATGATATTATAATCTTTATTAGAGGTGATGTCCCTTCTGTTAGGGCTGTTAAGCATGCTCTGACTGATTTTGCAACAATTTCTAGCCTCACTGCAAATCTTGATAAGACTAATGTATATTTTGGTGGTGTCTCCACAATAGTTCAGGATGCCATTATTGTAGATACTGGTTTCTCTATTGGCACCTTTCCCTTCAGATACTTAGGGGTTCCCCTTGGCCCTTCTAGATATTTTGTCTCAATGTTTGACTCCATGCTTATTAAAATCCAGAGAAAGGTTCACCATTGGTCTGCCAAAATGTCATCCTATGCTGGGAAAATTCAACTCATTAATGTTGTTCTCTTTGGCATAAAAACTTTCTGGTGTTCCAGTCTATATCTCCCTCAGGAGATAGTAACAAGATTAACCAATTCAGTAGGAATTTTTTTTTGGGAACACCTGAGGAAGGCATAAAAATCATTTTTAAAAGTTGGGAACAAGTTTGTGCACCCTGGCAGAAGAGGGGGTTCAATGTCAAGAATGTTAGGGTCTGGAATGTTTCTTTGCTTATTACTTGGATTTGGAAACTATCTACTGCAACTGTTGGCTTATGGGCTCAATGGCACAAAGTCTACATTCTGAAAAATGAAACTATTTGGACCATAACCAGCAAAAATCATTATCCATCTAGTCTTAAAAGAATTTTGATAGCTAGAGATATGTTCTTGACCAAAGCAGGAACAGTTTCTACTGCAACTGGACTGCTAAACTCTTGGTTTTATGGTAAAAATCTGAACATTAACAGCATTTATGAGTACCTGTTGTGTGCTCCTGCCCAGGAAAGCTGGATATCCTCCATCCTCCATCCTCGAATCAATCCTAGTCATAAGATCATTGATCTTCTTGCTGTCCAAGGAAAGCTATCTACATTGGATAATATGCAAAGAAGGAGGATTGTGTTAGCTAACAGATGTAATTTATGTCTCAATGCTGAGGAAAGCCATGATCATCTTTTTTTTTCAATGCTCTTATTCCCATGTAGTATGGGCAGCACTGATGCAATGGCTGAACTTGAGTTGTACTTTGTCTGGTTTAGTAGAGGCTTTGAAATGAAGCTATGGTACAGGTCAGAGGAAAGCTTGGACAACAACTTGCTTCAGATCAATTGTTGCTGCAGTGGTGTATACCTTATGGAAGGAGAGAAATGTTCGGATTTTCAGAAGCAATGCCAAGACTACTCTTTCGCTGGTGGCCAGCATTAAATATATTGTAATTGTGCGTATGATCATGCACACGCATATTCATTATCAGGACATGTTAGATAGGTTGTGTTCTTAGTTTGATGGAGTTATTTGTGTTTGTTACTTCTTGGTAGGATTTGTACCTTAGTGGATTGTTTTGCAATTTGTAGTTTCCTTTCTTAATGAAATGAAATGATAACCTTTTGCAAAAAAAAAACACTAATAAGTCACAAATGTTAAATGTAAGATTCAAATTAATAATTGATGCGTGCATTTTCCATGTACTTTTTATACTGTTTTGGCACGCATTTATATGCTTATTTAGTGGCGACTAGCTACTATTTTCTCTCCGAACAGATTACTTTGGGTTATCTTGTTTCCAAAGCAGATTTTGACTCAAGTGTGCGTAAACAAGCCGAAACAGATCTCAGGAGTGCATTTCCATCCTTGGTAGTATGGAGCTTAGAAGACGTCGCCTCGGGAAGCGTGTGGACAAGAGTAGAAGACGATTTTAATGCTGCTGCTTGTTGTTCCAATCGATCGACCGTCACTGTTGGTCGATCGACTGGTTTTCTAGTCCGTCTAGTCGATCAACTAACACTGTTGGTCGATCGACTGCTTTTAGTAATTAGGCGAGTTTGCGGATTTGTTTAACTCGGCCCATTAGCTTTAAGCATCATTTTCTCTTATGATTTAAGAAGAACGATTATTCAGTTTTAGTTTATCACTTACTTTGCTAAAAACTTCTTACGTTACTTTGCACTAATTTTTCTGGATCTAGAATTTGTAATCATTACACTCCCGTTCGGTAATCAATTAATCTTTATTTCTTCTTCTTTGTTTTCATCATTGTTCCTCTCTATTCACTTCTTTGTTGCGTTCGAATATTTGTTCTTTTCACTATTTTAATCATGTTTAATTCAATCATCATATTCATTATTTATTTAGTAAATTTAAATATGCGTAGCTAATTTTCTTATGCTAGGGTTTAGGGGAGCCACAGTTTTGTAATAAAATGTTGCATGGTTTTTAGATCTGGGATATTTATTGTGTCGGAATTGTTAATCGCATATTTTTATTTTAATTAATTGATTAAATGCATGTGATCAGTTAATTGTCCTGTTAAACCTTGACCTAAGATCGAAAGATTGGGATTAGGTGAGAACTATTTGCGAACAATAGAACACCCTAATTAGAGCGGAAGTTACATTAGACTTCTAAGGGAATAGTAGACCGAAAGAGTCTGTTCAATACCCTTCTGACCGTATTTTATACCGATCTTTGACCTGTGCTTTTGAATGTTATTGACCGTGGTGAACCGATAATCCTAGCTGCTTCTCCTTTATTGTTTTTACACCTTTTATTTATTTGCTTGCTTTTTTTATTTATCTTGCTTTTATTTATTTACCCTTAGATTAGTTAAACAAAAATCAAACCCCCAAGATCAGTTACTCAAACAAACTTTAGTTGACATTTAGAGCATCTCTGTCTCCCTGTGGATATGATCCTGACTTCCCTAGCTATATTAGTTAGTGACCAGTTGATTATTTTTGGTAGGTATAAGATTAGCCTGTCAAATTTTGGCGCCGTTGTCGGGGAGACGGTGTATTTCTATTTGTTTGCTTTTTGTTTGTCTTTTGTCTCAGGGGACTTTAGTTCCTTGAGACTATTCTTATCCTTTCCTTTAGTATTTTTTTATGCCCAGGTCTCACAGGTCCGAGCTCGTTCCATACGACCCTGAACCAGAAAAGACTCTGTGAGCTAGGCGAAATTTCTTCAGGGAAATCCGTCAAGCAGAAGACTTAAGTACGCTTGACTCATTTTACCCTGATTATATTTCTGAGACCCAGTCTTACGAGGGGACACTCTTATCTCGGTTACCAATTCGATCATGGCTGAAAACCCCACTCTAGCAAGTCATTCGTAACCTACCCTTGCCTCTATTCCTAAGGGGTTCAAGCTTCCTACCACCGACAATGGTACTTTCGAGATTCGTCCTTCCTACATCAACCCGGTGGAACGGAATATGTTTGATGGTGGAGCTACTGAGGATCCTGCCAAGCATATAGAGAAGTTTGTTACTTACTGTTGCTCTATTCCATTGACCGCGGGTGTCACACAAGATCAAGTTAAACAGGTCCTTTTTCCATTCTCTCTACGGGATGGTGCAGCTGAGTGGCTTTGTGACATTGACATAGAAGCCCAAGGTATTACAGATTGGAATTCATTGGCCCTCGTGTTTTATAAGAGGTATTTTCCACCTCAGAAGACTAACGCGTTACGAAGCCAGATTACCAGTTTCAAGCAAAATCCCACGGAGAACTTGAATAAAGCTTGGGTTCGTTATAAACGGCTAATCCGTTCTGTTCCACACCACGGTTTCGAGAAATGGTACTTGTGCAATAACTTCTACAATGGGTTGTATGACGATCACAGGGCTCTCCTAGATTCTTCTTCTAATGGGAGGTTTCAGAACAACACCAATCACGATACCGCTTGGAAGCTAATCGAGGAAATCGCTACGCATACAACCGAGTATGGTAATCCTAGAGGGAGCACGAGAGGTAGTGGGTCAGATGGAGTTGTTGCAGCTCAATTAGTGGCTTTGGCCGCCCAAATTGTCGAGTTAAAGACTTCCCAGTCATTAGGAAGCCAGCAGACGGTCCATACTATGATTCAACGGGAAGTCCCTTGTGAGAGATGTGGTACTAATGGTCATGTTGCAGCTAGGTGTATGAGTACTATAGAACAAGTTCATGCTTATCAATCTTTCAAGCAAGGTAGCCCGTATTCTAATTTCTACAATGTGCAAAATCCTACCTCGCCGTCGACCAATGCATATGTTATTCCTCATAATCGTGGTAATCAACCACAAGGGAACCCTAATAGGCCGTCTCAGCAGCAGTTTCAACAGATGCAGCCTCCTTCTCAAGCTCCAAGCAATGATATGTCGGAAATTAAAGCGATGTTATAACAACAAATGGTGGCTTCACAGAAGCAAGAGGCTCTGATTACTCAACTGATGGCCCATAATAAGATATGGACAATCAGATTGCTCAACTATCCAGCCAAAGTTCAAGTAGGCAACCCGATGCGTTGCCATCTCAGCCTAATAAACCTCATAAGATGGTTAAGGCTATTAACCTTAGAAGCAGTCTTACATATGACGAACCAGAAATGCCAAATGACAGTGAGCTGGTTAGTATTGAAGACTTAGATGTTGATGCGGAAGATGAGTGTGTTGACAAAGCTGCTGTAAACTCAGAAAAAAGTCGATCGACTATTACTGTTGAAGACAAAAGTGCTGATGATGGGAAAAAGTCGATCGACAGCTATCATAGTCGATCGACAGAAGTGCCAAGTCGCTCGACTGTTACTGTTGGTCGATCGACTATTTCAAATGGCGAGACTGTTGAGCCGTTATGTACTACTGATAGGACGTTTTCAACTGCTGATAAGACGCCCGTATCTGATAAAGGGAAGGAGAAATTTGTTGACCCGCCTATTGTCATAAAGGTTCCTTTTTCGGGGCGATTACGGAATACAAAGATAGAGCGGCAGTTCAATAAATTTTTGAAAGTTGTCAAGAATCTCCAGGTAACTGTCCCCTTCACAGAGCTAATTACCCAGGTACCTTCCTATGCTAAGTTTATGCGGGAAATTTTGACTCGTAAACGGAGTTTTGATGAGCTGGAGACTATTTCTTTTACCGAGGAGTATAGTGCACTCCTACAAAACAAGTCTCCACCTAAATTGACTGATCCAGGTAATTTCTCCATCCCCTGTTCTATAGGCTCCCATACTATAGACAATGGTTATGTGATTTGGGTGCCAGTGTTAGTGTCTTACCCCTGTCTTTAGCTAAAAAGATAGGTTTGACTAAGTTTAAATGCACAAATATGACCGTCCAGATGGCAGACCGTTCATTGTCGCGACCTTTAGGGATCCTTGGGGATGTTCCTGTGCGGGTTGGGAAATTCTTTATACCTGTTGATTTCATTGTGTTGGACATTCCTGAGGATACCTATACCTCTATTATCCTAGGGAGACCATTTCTGCACACTGCTAGTGTGTTTATTGACGTAGGAGCGAAAACTCTGACATTTAAAGTGGGGGGTGAGATACTGACATACACACAGTCTAGTGTTCATAGGGCACCCATGAAAGCTGTACCTTGCCACGTTGTTTCTTCTTTAGAGTCTGAGAGAGTGGCTGATAGCCTCAGTGTTGAGTCATGTCTTGCTATTGTTATGACACCTCCGCTCTAGGCTGGGAGCAAGATGGAGGACCACTCCTTTGTTTCTCTTTCTGTAGGACATGGCAGGTTGAGCTCCCAAGAGGACTCAGGAGGTGGACTTGGTGCGTTGGATGTACTGTCTAAAGCTGGCACTGTTGATTATGGCGGAAGGAACGGAGATTCCATGCCGTATGCAAAGAAGGAGCGCCCGAAGTCTAAGTGTAATGAGATAGCCTGTGCAACGGTATTCCTTTATGTTTCTGATGAAAAGGTAAAGTGGTGGCCTAAGGCCAAGATCAATAATGTTGAGGGTACTTCACTCAGTCAGCAACCATGCTGTGGGCTGCTTAATTGTTTTAGCATATGAGGCGGCAAAGGTCGAGCGGGACCATATAAACCAGCGCTGACCGAGAGGCAACCTGGGTTGTGTGACCTCCCCTTGTTGCTGGCTGGTTTAAGGAGGTCCGTATTGTATAAATTTGTAAGTTTGCTTTCATCTGCTTTATTTCATTTGCATTTATCTTGTTCGTATTTCCATTTCCCCTATATTTTGTTGCTGTTGTTGTTTGCTGAACTCAATGAGGGCATTGTGTGGGAGGGTATGCAACTGTCTGTTTACATCCGTTTGCATATTTATTGCATTTCTATTCTCACATTTACTGCATTTCTGTATGCATCGTTCTTCTTATTTCAAAATAAATAAATTGATTTGACAAATTCCAAAAAAATAGAAAAGCACGTCTATTTTTGTATATTAGGTCAAGTCGGAACAGTTAGATTTCAATGATGACATTGCTTTACATTTTGTCTTTAAGCCTAAGCCTTGCTTAATTAGCGCTTTTACTAGTATAGTCAATGCATAATCTACGAGTTTTTGTTTAATTTTTTGTTGAACAAATAGACTTGACTTAATATCGCAACCTAGTAAACATTCTAAGGTATAGAGCTTTCATAAACTGATGACATTCATGATCAGTTTCATCTAGGATGTGAGTAGTACTCCTTATAAGGCATGTAACATCAAATTACATAAGCATGATATCCATCTCTTAGTACCTGTATGCATTCGGTTTGTTGTGGTGGCACATGTGGAGAGGCAAATCCTTTTTTCTCATATTTTACCCTTGAACTTCATATGCCAAATTGGCCTGTTTTGACCCATTTACTAACTACAATCCTAAATTTAGCCTACCCTTGTCAAACTAGTTTGGTTGTTGGTTACGGGTATGTTGTGATTGTCAATTTGGTATTTTGTCTTATTATGAGAAAGTAGTTGAAATTAGAAGGAAGAAGAAAAAGAGGGAAAATGAAAAAAGAGAAAAGAATTGAAAAAATGAAACAAAAAGATGTTGAAAAAAAAAGAGGAAAAAAAATAGTACAAGGAAAAAAAAAAAAAAAAAAGAATAAAATTGTGAAAACTTTTTGTTGGAATTTTACTCCCATGTACGTCATTATATTTTAGGGGGAGTCGTATTTTTGATGGTGTGAGTGAGTTGTATGCCGCATTGGCATTGGTTTTATTTACTAAAATTGAGATGTTAAGCGGAATGGTTTATTATTTGGTAACGGTTGTACTAGCTAGGCTTTACCTCCAAATATTCAAATATACTTTGCCCCTTTTTACCCAATTATATCACCTCGCATTATATGTAAGTCATCGGCATATGTCTTGGCCCTGATTGGTTGGAATGCATATGTACGGTCGTTAGAGGTCGGTCTCATGTTAGATTGCATGCATGTTCTTATAGGTCTTAGTTAGGTGAACGTCTTTGTTTCCTTCTATCTTAAAAAATGCTTACCATGTTCTTCAATTGAGTGATGAGAGGCCTGCGAGAGTCCGGTATATACGAGTCTTGCAAGGTCGACAGTTCAGCATCTTTAAAAACATTGATTTAACTCGTTTCTATTTGGCTGTTACTATAAGTGTTGATTTGTTGCATTAAATGGTTTAGGCATGACACCTTGTAGCAAGCTCTGAGAATGAAACTCGTTCCATTTAGTTCCCTTCACGTTTCATGTTGTTTGCTTGCTTGGGGACAAGCAAGGGTTTGGTTTTGGGATGTTTGATGCGTGCATTTTCCATATACTTTTTATATTGTTTTGGCACACATTTCTATGCTTATTTAGTGGCGACTAGCTACTATTTTCCCTCTGAACGGATTACTTTGGGTTATCTTGTATCCAATGCAGATTTTGACTCAAGTGTGCGTAAACAAGCCGAAACCCGATCTCAGGAGTGCATTTCCATCCTTGGTAGTATGGAGCTTAGAAGACGTCGCATCGGGAAGCGTGTGGACAAGAGTAGAAGACGATTTTAATGCTGCTGCCTGTTGTTCCAATCGATCGACTGTCACTGTTGGTCGATCGACTGGTTTTTTAGTCCGTCTAGTCGATCGACTAACACTTTTGGTCGATCGACTGCTTTTAGTAATTAGGCGAGTTTGCGGATTTGTTTAACTCGGCCCATTAGCTTTAACCATCGTTTTCTCTTATGATTTAAGAAGAACAATTATTCAGTTTTAGTTTATCACTTACTTTGCTAAAAACTTCTTACGTTACTTTGCACTAATTTTTCTGGATCTAGAATTTGTAATCATTCCACTCCCGTTCGGTAATCAATTAATCTTTATTTCTCTTTTTATTTCTTCTTTTTTGTTTTCATCATTGTTCCTCTCTATTTACTTCTTTGTTGCGTTCGAATATTTGTTCTTTTCACTATTTTAATCATGTTTAATTCAATCGTCATATTCATTATTTATTTAGTAAATTTCAATATGCGTAGCTAATTTTCTTATGCTGGGGTTTCGGTGAGCCACGGTTTTGTAATAAGATGTGATTAGTTAATTGTCCTGTTAAACCTTGACCTAAGATCGAAAGATTGGGATTAGGTGAGAACTAGTTGCGAACAATAGAAACCCTAATTAGAGCGGAAGCTACATTAGACTTCTAGGGGAATAGTAGACCGAAAGGATCTGTTCAATACCCTTCTGACCGTATTTTATACCGATCTTTGACCTATGCTTTTGAATGTTATTGACCGTGGTGAACCGATAATCCTAGCTTCTTCTCATTTATTGCTTTTAGACCTTTTATTTATTTGCTTGTTTTTTTTTTTTGTTTTTTTTTTTATCTTGCTTTTATTTCTTTGCCCTTAGATTAGTTAAACAAAAATCAAACCCCGAAGATCAGTTACTCAGACAAACTTTAGTTGACCAAAGTATCTCTGTCTCCTTGTGGATACGATCCCAACTTCCCTAGCTATATTAGTTAGTGATCAGTTGGTTATTTTTGGTAGGTATACGATTAGCCTGTCAATAATTAAAATTTTAAAATGGTACATACTCTATTCACCCCCTGGAGTATTTATTGGGCACATAAACTCTTCATGGTCGAAATTGCCCCTTCTTATCCGGTGCCTTATTCTTATTCGGTATCAACACAATATAAGTCTTGTTGTCACAGTACTGACTTGGGGAACCAAATTTCAGATTCGGTTTTAATCTAGTTTCATTTCTGTTGTATTTGTGCGGAGTAGAGACGATCAAGTGACCAAATCTAGTCACCCAACCCTGCCCAACCCGCTATTTAGCAGGGCTTGGGCCATTTATTTAGGCTCAAGATAGGGCCATGGGCCGCCTGAAAGGTCAAATGTAATTTTTGGGTTGGGTTTGGGTCAAGCTTGGGCCTTAAATTTTTTAGGTCGGCCCAGCCCAAATTTATTAAAGAGGACAATTTTTTAAGATTTTATTTATAATAGCGGCAATTAAATTTTTAAAAATGAGTAGAGAGGAGTAAAAATGAGTTAGAAGCCCAAATGTGAATCCCTAAAACCCTAAACCTAAAACCCTTGAAACTTGTAATACAGATAACAGATAAGCAAACAACATTGCTTCCATCTCTCATTTTCGGCCACAGCATCTCATCGCCACACCCATTTTCGTCCCCACCATCATCATTTTTATCTTCAAATGTCAGTATTTCTATCTTAGTTTTAATGTTTCATATCTAATTGTAGCAAATATTCATTGTTCCAACAAATTTTTTGGGGTTAGCTGCTACCCCTTATTGCTAAGTAGTTCCGCACTTCAATGCAGATTGTAATGCTGTTAAAATGGAGTGAATTCTAGTTAACTGTATTTACATTTTAAATCTCAATTTTTGTCCCAGATTGTAATTCCGCTAACCAGAGTTTACTCCATTTTAATGGCGTCTCGGCTTACTCGTGCTTCCTCCATTTTTGGACCTCATAAACCCCATTTCATCCCCAACAAGGTATTTTGCCTTTTCCCCTTTTACTCTTATTATTATTTGCTTTTAATCTTAATTTTGTATTCAAATTTGTTATCAGTGTTCGTGATTCGTGTTAGTTGATGGCAAATCATTTTTGGGATGAAGGGTTATTGTTGTTTCGTGTTAGTTATTGTTGTTTCTAATGAAATGTGTTGTGCTGTAATTAAATTTTACGTTAGATATATGTATAATGGAATTGATTGCGGAGTATTCGAGCATTTTTTTTGGGTGGAAATTTATGATTTTGAGTCCTTATACCTGCATTTTGGGCATATGGGTAGCTGAAGGTATAGTATATTGTTTTCAGAATTGTGGAGACATTTATCAAGGTTGATTGGATTTTGTTTTATGAAGGATGAGCTTCTAATTGGCGACACAGTTGCTTTTAACTGTCTTTTATCTGAGTTGTGCTGTTTTTACAATATTAATTCCTGGTGAAGTTGGAAGTCCTTGCATTGGGAGTCGGATTGTTTTCTATTGTTATTTTTTGCCACTATACTTAAATTCTATTATAGTGAGCCTTCTGATATATGCCGCATTGTGTGCATTGGCTACCCTTTGTTTTGTGTCGTAGGCTTACTCTTTTGACCATCTATTATAATATGCCCTTTTTTTGGGAACATGTCTTTTGATCCCTTTGTTTTCTTTCTCGTGATATCTATTACAGCCAAGTTATAGCACACTCCGAAGTAAAGCAGGCACTTGTTATTCATGCTCACTTATCAGGGATAGTAATACATGGTTAGAGGGGTCATTGATTCTGCCTAGGAAAGGCAGAGTAGCGTGCAGGGTTATGACTCATCAATGTAAATTTGACATTTTAAGAAATACTATGAGTGAATATAAGAAAGGTTCTAGCATATATTCTGGTTCCATGATTGGGATTGCAAATTATCCCTTTTCTTCGTCTAGGTTAAGTTTTAGGTTCTCAAGTAAAGGTTTCGAGCCCACTGATGAAGTTTTTGCCAGGAGGATGTTCTCTGCTAAAACTACCATGCGTGCTATGCCTACTATGCCTGAGAACATTATAAAGGAGGAGGTCGATTTATCTCACTCACCTGCAGTAACTCCTAAAAAGAAAGCAACCAGATCTAGGAAGAAGGAAATAAAGGAAGTTGATTTACCTCACTCACCTGCAGTAACTCCTAAAAAGAAAGCAACCAGATCTAGGAAGAAGGAAATAAAGGAAGTTGATTTATCTCACTCACCTGCAGCAACTCCTAAAGACAAAGCCACCAAATCTAGGAAGAAGGAAATAAAGGAGGAGGCCGATTTATCTCACTCACTTGCAGCAACTCCTAAAAAGAAAGCCACCACATCTAGGAAGAAGGAAAAATCTGTGAAAGAAGATGACAAAAAGGTTAAAATATTTGATGGTTTACCCATTCCCGAGAAAGCTGTGAAACAGGAACCTTCTACTAGCAAAGTACGTCAGCAGCCACAGCCTAAACCTCCTATTGTTAATGGGATCAAGTCATTTAAATTGAAGCCCTTGTACCCCCCTGTGGGAAAATCTGTTGTAGTGGTGGAGTCTAAGACCAAGGCAATGGTTATTCAGCGTTACCTGGGTGACATGTATGAAGTACTACCGAGTTA
>VHZZ01020364.1:719-12110 GCA_009801015.1 Silene noctiflora | reverse complement strand
TTTATAATAATTAGTCATCTTAATTATATTTAATAATTAGTCGGATTTTATATAATATTTGTATTTCCATTATTTAATTAATATAATGTGTAGGCAAGACGGAGAAGCAAGGCGGAACTGCGAGACGGGATTTTTAGACGGAATATCGAAGGGTGAAAATAAGCTAATTATGGGAAACAAGCAAGAAACAAGCTACATCGAGCATGTTTGTGACGGTCTTTGCTGAGCTTGTTCGACCACCTCCGACCACCGTGATAGCCATCACTCACCACCATTGACCACCCTTGACTTCCACCATCACAACCTAACCACCCACGGCCACCTTAGACCACCACAGCAGTGGCCACGGCCTTACCTTCCTCCCCCGTCTATCAAAAATACAAATAACAACCAATTATTGTACCCATCTTCCACACCACTTCTAACCACCATTGCAACCACCCTGGACCACCAGCTCCACCAACAAAACGACCATCACTCACCAGCACTCCCCTACCGCCGACGACCACCGCAACAGCCGCCACACCATCGTTCATCATCAATGCTTCATCAAAAAACCACCACTTACCATATCACACGTGTACAAAGACGCCCATCTTCTACACCACTTCTAACCACCATTACTGGATTGTTTCATGGAGTCCACATATTCGTGATTGATGTGCATGCGTATGAATGTATGAGATTTGACGTGATGTAGTTACGTAATAATAATCGAGTTATACCCCGCAATAGATACGTATGTATATAACCAACCTGAGTTGGAGTTATTTATGGGATTAGAGATTAGAACTGTGGGTTTGACATTGTGGTTTACCTTTTTGGAGACTTACAGTGTGGGATTATTGGTAGAATTATGTCTATGTAAGATTTGATGAGGGACTTGCAATAAGTAAGAGAGAGTATTAAACCTTAAACATGGTCATTGTGGAATTTGGTAATGAGCGTATGTAGACACTCTATGAGGATTATTAGTTGAACTTCGAGTCGAAGTTCTCTTTTAGGGGGAGTGGAAGTAAGAACTCGGAAATTTAGGAAAGAAAAAGTACGGAATGTGAAAAAGTAGTGAGATTCGAACAAATAACCTTGGGATGAGTGCGAAGTTTAGAAAGAACGTATACGGTTGATAGAGACGTGAAATTAGAGAGAGTACATGAGAATCGGGGTTGAGACTTGAGGAAATAAAGGAATAGGGCGAACTTCAAGGACGAAGTTCATTTTAAGGAGGGAAGATTGTAATACCCCGTATTTTATAATTATATATATTTTATATTGCTTTACGAATTATGTTTGAGACGGAATAATAAAATAATAACGATAACGATAACAATACATAATACGTATATGTATGTATGTATGTATGTATGTATGTATGTATGTATGTATGTATGTATGTATGTATGTACTCCTACCCTTATATATACCACACTACCTTATCCACCATATTTTATCCACCCACCACATTTCATTTTTCCACCACAAATAAGAGAGAAAAGAGAGAGAAAGGAGAGGAAGAAAAGAAGAGAGGATTTTGTCCTCCGTCTTGAGGTAATACCGTCTTATACTAACTTTTATATTATTTAATTTATACCGTTGACCCGCCTTGACCTCGACTCACCTCTTACCACCTTTGACCCGTCGTTTGACCACCGTTGACCACCCATAATCGGGTTTGACCGAGTATAAATAGAGTTTTAGTGGTTGTTGTGAAACCGTCTTAAGACAGATTTAACCCCCTTCGTGACCTGACTTAGGCTGACCTTGGGTGGTTTTTATCGAGGGTTGAGTGGGGAATATAGTGGTGGTCGTGGGTGGTGGTTTAGGTGGCGGTGGTGGTGGAAAAATGGGTCGAAAGGAGGGGTGTCGGGCTGTTTGTGTTGTTGTGTGTTGCGTGTTGTTGTCGGTTTTTGTTGCTGCTATTGGTGTCTGGTGGTGGCTCTGGTCAGTGGCGTCAAGCCGTGACTACCGTGGTGGTGGTGTCCCACGGTGGTGGCGATTTTGGGTGGAGTATGGTGGTGTTTATGGGTGTGTTGTGTGTATGTGTGTATTGTTGTTGTCACAACTTCTTGCTGCCTGGGCGGCTGGCCACCGTGGTCAGGTGGGAGAGGGTGGACCACGGTGGTGGTGGATATGGTGGTGGTTGGCCGTGGATGTGGAGTTGTTGCGGGGTTTGTTTGGTGGCTCAAGCACACGGTTCAACCCGTGTGTTTGAGTGGATGTGCGGGTTTTTGGTGGAGTTTAAAGACGGGTTTTAAGTATTGTATAATGGGTATGAGTCGAGATTTGAACCATGTGGTTGGCGAGTAATTGAGTCAGGATTTGAGTTTAATTATATTAAATCATATAATTATATTATTAATTAGATTAAATTAATTAATTACGTATTTAATTTAATTAGATTAGTTAGTAATTATATTTAATTACCGTAATTAGGTGCCGACTTTGTGGAGGAGCGCATTTGTATCCATTTGCTTGTTTATTTGACGGAGTATGCTAAAATGTAGGTTAACCCTATTCAGTTTCAATATATGTATTTGGATGGTCATATGAGTCGTTATTGATTGGCATTGCATTATGACATGTTTATCGTTATTCATATGTTATTGGGGAATGTATTATTATGACATGACATTGATAATATTGAGGAATTGGTAATCATATCGTAATTGAGACTGTGTATCATGATGAGTCAGTAATTGGCATATTGAGTGGTATCTTACATTTATTGTGTTGGTCATGCATATCGTGTTATATGTATGTAGAGGCTGTTGGCGATGTACGGTGGTGTTACTCGTTCTTTTGAAGACGTGAGGCGGTTGGGAGACCGTCTCATGCTCGAGTCGCCTCTCGGAGCTTCCCACTCCGAGGGGGATGTGCATATTAATGGCTTGAGTTATGGAGGGACACGTGAGGTTGAGTCAGGTCGTCTGGTAGGGGATCCGAGTCACTCTCGGACCTGGTACCACTGGTGTGTCCGGAGTACCTTTTTACGGGCTGTGGTCCGGCTGTTTTGGTGGACGGTACTACGGTGCCGTCACCGGGTTGTGGGTACGTCTGAGTGTGTCCCGGTACTGGTGTGGTGTGGTTGGGTACGTCTGGGTGTGTCCTTGTACCGGTATGGTGTGGTTGTAGGTTATGTCACATGAATTTCATTGTCGTATTGCATAATCATATTTCGTATGTCGTGTCTTATATTATATATTGAAACTGACGTGTTGTGTGTCTGTGTAATTGTCACCTATTTCCAGGGTGGCCTGTGTCGATCCATATGATATTTTCGATCATATGGGGAGCAAGTTGAGTACAGGTTTTGCTTGTTGACGCGATCGAGTTTTGGGCCGCACTTTGGACTCGGAGTCGAGTAGCATAGCATTGATGACATACATGGTAGCCGAGTTGTAATTTGTATAGTTCACATTTATTCATTTGTTTACATTTATGTAATTCATTAAACCGTTATTTATAATAAAGGCTTCTTGATTGTATCTCCGAAACACTACCTCGGGAAACCGAGATGGTAACGCTTCGATTATCTTGGCCGGATAATTGGGGTGTTACAAAGTGGTATCATAGCGACGATTTTGGAACCTGAACTAATGAACTAAAAATGAATTTAGGAGTGTCTAATAAAATGAACCCATATGTGTGAGTTATCGAAGGCAATATATGGTCTCAAGCAAGCCCCTCGGGCTTGGTTTACTGAACTACGTAATTTCCTTACTACTTATGGGTTTGTCAATTCTATTTCCGACTCTTCATTGTTTATTTTTAGTAAAGATGTTATCCGCCTTTATGTTCTCGTTTACGTTGACGACATTATTCTTAATTACTGGCTTGTCTGATTCTGCTATCAACACCTTCATCAATGACATTTTCCACCAGTTTTCTCTCAAGAACTTGGGACCTATGTCTTATTTCCTTGTTATTGAGGTAACTCCGACTAATCGTGGTTTTCATCTTAACCAATCTAAATATATCTTGGATGTTCTCCAGAAGTATAACATGGAGGACTGTCGCCCCGTTACTACTCCTATGTCCACTGATGTTGCACTAGTTCGCCAACCTGATCAAGCCGTGCTTGATGAGTCTTAGTATCGTGCTTTAGTAGGCAGCTTCCAGTATCTCTCGCTTACTAGGCCTGACATCTCCTTCACGGTTAACAAGCTTGCCCAATTTCTCACGCATCCGGCTGCCTCTCATTGAGCAGCCTTAAAGAGACTTCTCCGGTATCTCAAAGGTATGATTAATCTTAGTATTCACTTGAATCGTTCCTCTCCGTTACTTCTTCATGCGTATTGTGATGCTGACTGGGCGGTCGATACAAATGATTATGTGTCCACTGGTGGTTACATTATCTTCATTGGCTCGAATCTTGTCTCTTGGTCAGCCAAGAGACAACGCGCGTTGTCTCGTTCCTCGACCGAAGCTGAGTTCAAAGCCGTCTCCGACAATACTGCTGAGTTACTCTAGCTTCGTGATATACTGTCTGAAATTGGCGTGTCTCTTTCCCTTGTTCCCACTGTTTATTGTGACAATTTGGGAGCGTTACATTACTCCGCTAATTCGATATTTCATTCCCGTATGAAGCATCTCGCACTCTCATTCCATTTTGTTCGTGAACAAGTTCAAAATGGTCATCTACGCGTCCAACATATTCATGGCTCATATCAAATCGTTGATGTTCCTACCAAGCCACTACCTAGCTAGGTCCCGTTTTCTTACTCTGTTATCCAACTGGTCTTACTCTCCGACCGACTGTCTTGCGGGAGTGTGTAAAGGATATTTCTATATCTTGTAAATAATTTTTCTATATTGTAATTAGGAAATCATATATTATATTTAGGAAACGTAATTAGGAAAGATTAGTTTCTTGCACATCTTGTCTAGGGAAGATTTAGTTTTCCATATTCCGTATATTGTATTTGTATATATACCCTTGAATATCAATGGAATAAAATCAAGCATTCACAAATTTTACACTCCGTCCCCCTCATTATTTTATTGGGTATTGTCCACTTGCCATTAGATTAGGTAAAACTGATCCGATCCGAATAACTTGAAAGGTATGACCTGAAAGTGACCCGATAGGCTCAAAGAGACTCGATTTGAAAGTTCACTTGAGCAACCCGATTGACTCAAAATGACCCGCAATCACTTAATAAAGGCAGAATCATGACCCGAAATGACCTAAACAACCCAGATTGACCCGACCCAATTCGAAAGTAACCTGGTAAATTGTTGACCCGAAAATAACCCGACCCGACCCGACCAGACCAGAATAATCCATTTGTCAGGTCTACTTGCCATCCATAAACTTGAGAAAAAGGTGACGTATACCAATTTTGGTCCCGTAAATATGTCGTTCTTCGTACATATTCTCTCTATCTTAGTAAATTCTTGTTTCCAAGTATCTAAAGACCCATAGAAGACGCACCCAAGTCCAAGAAAAAGTAATTAAAGAATTAACATTTTTACAAGAGTAGATTTCAAACCTAATCACGGATATTTAGATATATCAATCATAAATTGATGAGTTTGCATGGTGGGCTATCTATCTAGACAATTACAAGAGCAATGATGGTAATAAGTGTACTGTTTTTATCGCACCTCACTCTTTCAATTAATATCAAACCCACCCTACCATTGATGACTGTTGCTTCTACTTAACCAATTTGCCACTCCAACTCCATCTCTTTAACATTATTTTTGGTGCACCACTTACTCCACTTCCTTACTATTTATTTCATTCTAAATCGTGTGAAAAAAATACGAGTAGCAGTTTTGTATTGCTTCATACACTTGTCAAGGATATATATTGGTGCCCATTTGATATCCATCGACCATGAGTCCATGATAATACAACACGCTACTGTCCAGTTCCATCAAGTTAAATTTGCAAATTTAAAAGTAGATTATACCGGTATACACGAAACAAAAATGGTGATGTTAAGTAGATTATTAATCGTTTAAAAGTATTATCACGATAGACCAAGAGTTTAAGCTAATAATGACTTCTACACAAAATAAATGAAATATATATATATATATATATATATATATATATATATATATATATATATATATAATGAATTCATGCATACAAAGATAATTTGTGTTTTCTATAGCTCATATTAACGTTCTACCGGACCTAGTCGGCTACTCATAGCCAAGTTCAACATCCGACTCTCAACAATATATAATCGTAGGACCATCTCGACACTTAATTCCAAGAAAAAAAATGTTGTTCGGATCCGAATTAATGTTATCAAATAATAACTTTGTAATAGAACAAGAAACTGTGACCACGTACCATGTCGATCGGATACCCACAAGTCTTAACAATAAAGGACGACACTAGAAGGATGGTAACATGCATGTATAGAGAAATTTGCAAATAAATTAACAGACCACGTGAATATGAAAACTACAACAATAACAATAAGTTACATACATCTACATTTACGTATCCGATATCATAATAACTCGTGACACTGATGGATGTTAAAAACAACAAGTCTTTTAAACAAGTAAAATAAATGTCACTTTTATTTCATCCATAAATGTACCATATATATTATATATATAATAACTACCAGTATTCAATACCTTACCCTTCTTCCCAAATATGGCAACGTATTCACAATTTCATATTACCTCAATCGGACCTACGTACGTTACCCCAATCAATAAAGTACTAAGCCCTAACAAACTTTTCAGGCTCATAAATAATAGAGTAATGTTGCAATCTCATAATGTCACGCACATTAGTAATAATAGTAGTAACAGTACTTGTTTTCTTACCGTCTTGGTAATTTATTTGTTAATTTTGGAAACGATCAGGGACAAGTCCCTAGGGTGCACGTCCATCAACAACCCGTTTTTCATAAAAAGTGTTAACGACATCTTCTGTTCCACTTTGTGTCCTCGTGTTACATTCAGACGGTGGCGGAGTAATACCGATGCTGCAATTGTCTTCATTTGTAGGTAGGCTAAGTCCTTGCCTAGACAAATCCTAGGTCCGGCATTGAACGACACAAATTTGTAAGCGTCTTGTACTTCTAGCTTCTTACCATCCGATGAGATCCACCTTTCTGGCCTGAACTCGAGGCAATCTTCACCCCATATGAACTTCATACGTCCCGTGGAGTATATAGAGTAGGTGATGGAGGACCCGGCCGGGACAAAAGTCCCGTCTGGCAACACATCATCAGAGATGACGTGTTTAGAGTCCTCAGGGACAGACGGGTACAACCTTAGGGTCTCCGACAATGCGGCCTTTAGGTATATCAACCTATCAACTTCTTCAAATTCTAAGGGTCCACTCATCCACTTGGAGACGTCGTCTCCACGTGTCTCCTTTAGAACGGTGCAGATTTCTAAAAGGATTTTTTCCTCGACACGTGGATTAAAACTGACTAGCCAAAAAAACCAGCTAAGCGCCACGGAGGACGTATCCCGTCCAGCTAGGATGAAATTAAGTGCCACCTGTTGTAAAAATTTGTCACTATATGACTCTTTTTTCTTCATAAACCTAGACAACAAGTCATCATGGACCAAATTCTGTTGCTGACTCGCAAATTCTTGTTTACGTCCTTTAATTATGTCACTTAAGAATTTATCGACATTTGACATACTTTGAGTAAGACTCGCCTCCATTCCGAGACCGAGCCACTTTCTAAATTGCCAAATAAACTCGGGCAAAATAAACCTTTGTAACGTAGCCTCCGTGGCCCGGTCGAAAGCCATAGCAAAACTATTCCTAGGCAAACCGGGAGCTAATGTTTGCGGGTCCTTCCCGAAGGCCAACCCGCAAATATTATCAAACGTAAGCCTAAGCAACAAATCCTGTAAATCAACAGGACTCGACTCAACCTGAGCTGTTTTCAAAATGGGACAAAACCTATCTTGAATCGCCCTGTTCACCCACCGGCCCATCGCTTGACGCAATGTCCGGGTGGTGAACTCCAACGCGGCCGTCTTTCGCTGAAAGAGCCACGTGTCACCGTCAGAATTAAAAATCCCCTGACCCAACAAATCATGAAAAACTGCCTGCCACGTAGGACCCTTAGGGTAATTATCGAACCTATTCTTGAGTATATGCTCAAGGTTCCTAGGGTCGCACGTGACGGTCACGAGACCTTGCTTGCGACCCAAACCCGGCAAAGCACAGATACAAGTCTGGTAGGTCCCACCACAAGAACGGAGATTCTCCGCGATCCATTCATGCATGCGGTTAGAATTCTCTATTAACCCTGGTAAACTACCCAATAAAGGCCAGACACGTGGACCGCGTAACCAGCGTGCCATGGACCGGAACCAGATCATGTAGGCTGCTACACCTGAGAAAAGCAGTAGCAATGTGAATGCCTCCATATCTGTAAGATTAGAAGGGTTAGGAAATATATTTTAGAATGTTTTAGTTATTGTGTTATAATTTGAGTTAATTAGAGAATAATGTGATGAAAATGTATGTAGAAGGGTTAGGAAATGTATAATGTAAAATGTATGTATAGTAAAGAGAGTGAGAGTGAGGAAGAGGGAGTGGGTTAGACTGTGAATATATAGGAGAAAGAGGCGTGACAGATGGTGCAATTAATTTGAGTGTGTTATATGCTCACTTTGTTTGTTGTCAAATAACTTAACTAATCACATCATCATCTTCTTCTTCTTCTTCATTTTAGCTGCCAAATAAATAATGTCGTCTCGCTCGCTCTAAATACAATTTGGATCATCTCTATTTCACTCCGGATTCAACTTCTATTTTAATGCTGAACTCAGGTCACGAGTGTCACCTCTCATAATTTCACCAACTGAGTTAGTTAATATGTGCAAGTCACCCATTGATTTTGAACTTTATCTCTTACGTAATGTGTTACTTTAGTGAAAAATTAAATGAAGGGAGTAATATATTTTAAGAAATAAATTGTTACTCGGATATTGCTTTTTTTTTTTTTTTCTTTGAGGTGGAATTACTAACATTACTAACTTTATTCAATCAAACTTATTTATATTTTAAAATGCTCCTCACCCTTTTATTATTTTGAAAAACACAACGAATTAAACAAATCGAGAGTAGTATTTTTCCTATCTGTAGTAATGCAGTACTAATAATGAGATACTCTTCCCGCTTCAATCATCAATTATTTATCGAGTTTTTCTATTTTATGATAACGTCCTATCGATCGTACATTATTCATCTAAGAATCCAAAACTTTTTTCCCACCTAGAATCGAAAAATTTCCTAACAAAGATGGATCACTTAATAGTTAATTCAACATGTATTAAATGCCAACATATGTCGTTGGAGAGTTGAGAGTATTGAATCAACGACACTCCTCCACTCATAATCCACCCTTTCTTGCTCACCTAAGGATCTACTTTCTTCTTTCCAACATTATATTAAATAAATAGTGGATCTTATTCTAAGGTATTTCCAAATTATTACTACTTTTTTTAGCATTGTTTGTAGGAAAATTCAAGGTGATAATAATGAGTATGTGCAATGTAGCTTATTCAAAAGTTTATTAGGCGAAAACCCATACACTTAGGCCCTGTTTGGTTGACGACTATATAAGAAGATTTATGATAGCAGATGACGTTAGTAGGTTGACAGATTTTATTAACAAGTTTGACTATCATATTAAATTAGCAAAATTAAGAAAATCCATTTGGTTATTAGCAAATTATATGACAAATCTACCATTTTTATGTATAAACTCAATATGTTATTATAGTAGCATATTCAAAAATAGTAGATTTCGACCAGTTTATTGTTTAAATATGTCATTAACCAAACACATGAAATTAGTAGATTAATTGGTCAAACTACTATTTAAGTCGGAATTTGCTAATTTTACCTAATATACTGTTTACCGAACACTCAAACAGGGTCACATGATTAACATTTTCAATACCCATCATTATGACATAAACAAAAGGATCGTATTTTCAATACCGTCATTATGAAAAAAAACAAAAGATCGAAGAAAGAAATAGAATTGTAATTGTTCGACCTAACACACATTATTATAAATCGAAACAAAACAAAGGAGTAAAAGTATTAGGTTTCTGAATTCGATCCGACATACAAGCCTGATAGTCTCTAACCCCTTTCGGACGTCTTGAGAAAACTACAACCAACTCTACCTAAATTTGCACAGATCTTTAAGATGATTTTCGGTGATTTATGAGCCAGAAATTAATTAAAAAAAATGATTTGTTGAAAGCGTATGACATACAGCACACATGATGTAAAACTATACAAAGTACATCTACTAAATTAATGGTCAAAAAAATCACGAGATGTCAAATGTTAGTTCCGATATTTATCTATACTTTTCGTACAAGGTTGTTTTTAAAAAATCAATCCAATTAATTGGGTAGATCTAAGTAGACATGCTAACCATGGCCACAAAATTTAACGTTTTGTTAACGGTCATTACATTAAGAGGCACATTGGGCACAAAAATAAAACCTCAAGAGTACTATATGCATATTCTTCAAAGCAGGGGTACCATGGAAAATCTGACAAAATTAAAGGCAACCATGAGAAATTTCCGTAAAAAATTTAATTTTTCAACGCGTTCCGATTAGATTTTGACCCTAAATTAACGGGTCGTTTAAGGCTCGGGTCAAATGTGTTGCGAATCTAGATTTACGATCTTGACCCTGGAAAAAAAGGCCGGGTCATGTCGGATTTATATGTCGGTTCAGAATTTGACAAGTCATCGGCTACATCGATGGTGTTAAGATGAAAACACTCCTTTACAAGCATGTAGAGATGAAAGTGGGTCGTGATAGGTTGTGCCTAAATATCGTGTTAGGAGAAGAAAATGGCGTGGCCTAAACATGGTTAGCTGGGCTTCTTGTCGTGATTGTGAAATAGAAATGACTGCCCAGGCACAACCCAAAACCTATGGTTTGCCGTGTCGTGTCATGCTTGGGCGTGCCCATGCATATCTTCTATTTTAGTCTTATTTCTTCGTATTTTGAGCATGCTGAAGTTGTAATACTAAGGTTTTCTGTGTCTTTGGCTACTCTATCGAGTAAGTAAAGGTGATTTAGAACCAAAGTCTGTTTGTTGTGTACTCGATCGAGTACGTGTGGCACTCGATCGAGTAAGGGGCACTCAATCGAGTAAGTTAGTCTTACGGGTTATTTCAGTCGGGCTTTGTTAACAACGCGTGAATAATATAAAAGCTTTCCGTCAATTTCTTTTTCACTTTTACTTTTCTTAAAAATCCTTCAAAAGAGAGAACGTAAGTTTGTGCTTCCATTTCGCGTTGTTATCAAATCCAAGGGCTAGAGCTATCGGATTTCGGAGTTCTTTACACCGTTGAGATCGTCGTTTTGTGGGTAAGATCTGTGTACCGTTTTTATATTGTTTCGTTG
>VHZZ01020363.1:20772-30988 GCA_009801015.1 Silene noctiflora | reverse complement strand
TTTATGAAAATAATATTTAAAATCATAATTAGCTCAGTTAAATTATAAAAATAGTTTACATATATATTTTCACTCAAAAATACGATTAAACCGTAATTTATTTTAAATAGCCTGCTAAATTATTTTTAAAGCTAAAATTTGAAATTGCGGGTGTTACAAATAAAATAATATATCGTCTTAACCTAGCATATAAAAGGAAGGAACCCTAACCCAGTGCCCCACAAAATCTGGAATTTGTGAGAAAGAGGAGTTCTAACCTAGCGATCGTTCCATCTCATTATTCGTGCAAGGTAAGACCGTCACATGTTATCGTTTTAATTCGTTTTAATCATATACTCATTAATAATGCGTCACCCTATGAACGTAGTTAACCATGACCTAGCCTAGGTTATCGTGACCACCCCGGGGCCGTCGTTGATCGGTGTCAACGTGGTGTTTGACCATAAAACCGTGTTTCGTATCAAGGCTTAAGACGAGCGTAGTTTTGGGTACAGTGGGATTTAGGAAGAACGGAGGGTAGGCTCGTGCTCTTGGAGGTCAGGCGTACCTTATGGTGCTGACATGGTAGCCGACGGTGGTAGTTGGTGCACCGGTGGCCGGAAACACGCGAAACAGGCGAAGGGTGCATACGTTGTTTGTCGAGGGAGTTAGACGTGATCATAGGTACGGTTGTGATCGGGGTGGCGAGGGGATGAATTTGGTGGTGTTGGTTGGGTTAGGGTAGCACTGTGGTGGCGGCGGTGGTCGGTTTTTTGTAAAACAGGGGTAGTGGTCGTGTTTGTTATTAGGGCGTGAGATGGTGGCTTGGTTTGGTGGTTAGGGAAGGTGATGGAGCATGGTGGGGCTGCTGGTGGTGGCTGGTGGTTTTACTGGTGGTCAGGCGAGGCAAAATAGAGGCGGTGGTGATGAGGTTTGGTGATGGGTTGTCGAGGGATGTTTGTCGTGAGGTGTTGTTGGTTGCTTTGACGTGAGGATTATTGGTGCGTGTGATTGTAACACATGAATTATACTTAATATTATATTACGGGTTGTGGTCAGTCGGGTTTTGTTTTGAGACGGGTTTTATTATAATTAGTTTACGTAATTTGTATATTAGCTATTTGAGTAATTGTTTTAAAGTAATTAGTTTTTAACTCGGGTTCGTTTAATTAAGTCGGAATAATAATTAATTAATATATCATAATTGACTCGGGTTTGTATATCGTAATGTTATAAATAATATATATATATATATATATATTTATATAATCGTATGCGGGACGAATCGTAGTCAAAATTAATAAATGTATAATGGGTTATAATAATTAGTTAGTAATAAGTTATGATAATCGCACCTAGTAATTATGTGACTATTATGTTTGTATTTGGTGATGGTTTATTGAAGGATAATATTACGTGACTGCTCGGATTGCTTTATTGGAATATTTGCTGAAAAGGTAGGATAACTACTCAACTTGTCTTACTATTTAATTGATAAGCGTAATTGTGGAATTGTGTTGATAATTGTCATTGGATGAATTATTGGATGTGGATTATATATTGTTGGAGTATATATATTGTTGGATTATTGAGTGAATATTATTATTATTGTTGGATACCTCAGTTTAAACTGGGATGGTGAATACCTCAACTCTGTTGGGATGATGGATACCTTAAATTGTTTTTGAGATGATGAATACCTCAGTTATACTGGGATGATGGATACCACAACTTTGTTGGGATGATGTATACCTGAATATTGTATTGGGATGATGGATACCCCGGGCAACGGATTGGCGGGATGAATGGATGATTCAGGAGATGAGTTTGGTTGTATTGGCTTGGCATATCATATCATGAATGTTGTCTCATATTTTTAATTACTTGTTGTTAGTTATTCTACTCAACCTCGTGGTTGACCGTGTATTCGTGAACACCTGTGATGAACCAAATATTGGGGAGCAGATTGATTGACAGGTATTTTTGCTCGAGGACTTGGGAGCTTACGGGATGCAAGACATGAGAAGTTGGACCGTAGTTGCTGTCTAGATCACTTAGTTGGTCAATCACTTTATTTTATTGTTCAGTTTATTTTTCGATGTGTAGTAAATGTAATATGAAAAGTTTAAATTTAATCAGTTTTATATATAGTACTTTGGTTAGTTTTACTTTGTTATTCACTACCTCGGTCATTCCGAGATGGTAATAGTCTCATTTATGTAGGAAGACCTAGTTAAGGCTCTTGGATAAATGGGGGTGTTACATGCAGTGGGTGCAGAATTAGGCCAGCGAAAGGATAAAGCCCTGAGCGCCATTTACTATGCGAGCCAAACTCTGGATGAGGCTCAGGTGAAGTATGCCACTACATAAAAGGGGTTGTTAGCTGTGGTATATGCGCTGGAGAAGTTTCGATCCTATTTATTAGGTTCGAAAGTTACCGTGTTTTCTGACCATGCATCATTGAGGTACCTTTTTGTCAAAAAGGAAACCAAACCGAGACTATCGCGATGGATACTCCTCCTTCAGGAGTTCGATTTAGAAATCAAGGATAAAAAAGGAGCTGAAAATTTGGTTACAGATCATTTATCGCGCCTTTCATTGAAAAAGGGGGAGGATTCTTTGCCTATTGATGACTCTTTTCCTGATGATACTTTGTTAGCTCTTTTAAATGCTGAAAATCCTTGGTACGCTGATTATGCTAACTTTATTGTAGGTAATTTATTGCCCCCAGACTTGTCATATCAGCAGAGAAAGCGGTTCCTTCATGACGTAAAGCAATATTTTTAGGATGAGCCTTACCTATTCAAGGAATGTGCCGACGGTCTCTACAGGCGCTGTATGCCGCAATGGGAGACTAAAGCCATCTTAGAAGCATGCCATTCCTCATCTTATGGTGGTCACCACGGTTCATCCAGGACCGTGGCTAAGGTACTTCAGTCAGGATTCTATAGGCCATCTTTGTTTTCTGATGCTAAAGTTTTTGTTTCAGCCTGTGATGCATGTCAGCGAACGGGAAACATCTCTAGGAGGCATGAGATGCCTCAGGTTGGTATTTTGGAGGTCGGGATTTTTGATGTCTGGGGCATCGACTATCAAGGACCGTTTACATCTAGCAAAGGCAACAGGTATATTTTAGTCGCTGTTGATTACGTGTTCAAGTGGGTAGAGGTCGTTGCTTCGGTCCATTGTGATGCTAAAACTGTTATCCAGCCTTTCAAAAAGGTAATTTTCCCTCGTTTTGGTGTCCCTCGGGTGGTCATCAGTGATGGGGGAACCCACTTTAAAGAAAAACAACTTATAGCTTTGCTGTCTAAGTACGGTGTTGAACATCGTAGGGGTCTGGGGTATCATCCCCAAACTAGTGGTCAAGTAGAGGTTTCCAACAGGGAACTTAAAGAAATTCTAGCTAAAGTTGTGTCTAAATCTCGTAAGGACTGGAGTATGAAACTGGATGATACGTTGTGGGCCTATAGAACTGCTTTTAAGACACTGATTGGTGAGTCCCCTATCGTTTGGTCTATGGTAAGTCATTTCATTTACCTGTAGAGCTAGAATATATGGCATGGTGGGCAATTTGTGAACTGAATTTTGATGCTCAATTGTGTGGTGAGAAACGTTTGTTGCAGCTAGACGAGCTCGATGAATTCAGATTGAATGCCAATGATAGCGCCCGGATATACAAGGAAAAGACCAAAAGATGGCATGACAAAAAAATTCTACCGCGCGTGTTCCAAGTCGGTGAGAAAGTGCTCTTGTTCAATGCTAGACTGCGTTTGTTTCCTGGTAAGCTGAAATCTAGGTGGAGCGGCCCTTATACAGTAGCCTCTGTTTCCAAGTTCGGGTCCGTGGAGATCGAAAATGATACAGGTGAAAGGTTTAAGGTAAATGGGCATCAAGTTAAACATTACCATGGTGCCAATGATTTCGCTGGAGTGGTCGAAAAACTCTAATTCAACCCTATTACTGAGTAAGGGATTGAAGGCATCAAGGTCGAGCGGGACCTCATAAACCAGCGCTGACCGGGAGGCAACCCGGATTTTAAAATCATGTACTTTGCTTTGCTTTTTGGATTTTTCCTTGTTTTTGCTGCGCGTCAAACAATTTCCCTTTTATTGCCGTTTTTGCCTCTGTTTTTATCATTGATTTCTTGTGAGTATTTTTTGTACAGAAGGGACGAAAGAAAGAAGAAAAAAGGAGCTGATTTTGGTCAATCCGCGCACACACTGAGATGCGCGAATTCTCGCCATTTTATTGCTAAAGGCGAGAAACGAGTTTGTCCGATCGACTAGAATTGTGGTCGTTCGACCAATTTGCAGGACAAACTTAATTTACGCCAGTTTTAGTTTGTCCGATCGACAGGAAGTTTGGTCGATCGACCAAATAGGGTTCTATTCTTTTTCCTCGCCATGAATCTGTCCAATCGACCGAAATAAGTGGTCGATCGACCAAAACCCTCAGTCATGCTGTTCGTATAAGAGGGTTTATTTTTCCCTTTTTATTCTTTCATTTGTTAACTGGATACAAAAAAAAAAAAAAAAAAAGAGAATAGCAGATACCCTCTTCTTCGTGTCTTCTTCTTCCTTTTTACCTTTCTTCTACTTCCTTCTCCATTATTGTTATATTATTGTACTACTTCATCCTCTACAAGGCACAAGTAAGAAAAACTCTCTTCTTTTATCTTCAATTTGGCCTAATTTGAAAAATTAAGGTTAGGGTTCATATCAAAATTGGGGATTTCTGATTTAATTTTCATACTTACTTTGTTCTTGTGCAACAAATTTCAGATGGAAGGAGGTAAAAGACGTAGGACAGCGGGCCAATCGTCCCGACGTACGACAGAGCAACAACTAGAACACACGGAAACGAGCAGTGGTCCCTGCACTGATATCGTCATTCACGAACCTATAGATAGTCTACCGGGCTATCCGGAGGTAATTTTTGCATAACGGGATAAGAAAGATCGTTTTATTCGACTTACCCACTACAATATTACCCCCACTCGTTTTCTTGACCAACCTAGTCTTATTATTTTAGGCATTTACGAGTCTGTTGCTGAATTGTTAAATGGTACTTGAATGTCGGGACTTGCTGAAATGCGTGAATACACTTATGTGATCCCCACCCTGGATTCTTTTTGCAGTTTTCGTTATTTCTCCGGAAACCATACCCGAGACCCGAACAGTAACTGCATCCGTTTCCGTCTGTTCAACCAAAATTTTGTATTGACTCTGCCCGCCTTTGGCGGTTTACTTGGTTTGTCTTCCGAGCGGGTTGATGTGGCTCCTCAGAAATTAGTCTGTCTTATGTGGGAAGCTATTTCCGATTGTTTTACAGGAAAGAGACGGGGCCAGTTTGTTCATCATCCCCCTGTCCGTTATTGGCTTCGGTTAGTCGGCAGCACTATTTTTTGCCGCAAGGAGCCAAACAACGTGAATGCTGACGAGTTGAGTATTTTACCTTGCTATCTGAACGTAGATAGTGGTTCTCCTTTTGTGTTTAACATTGCTTCTTTAACTGCTCAACATTTTCATAACATCAGGGATGGCACTATGACATCCATTGTCTGTGGGGGGCTTGTCACTCACATAGCCCGCCAGTTTTTTATGGACTTCCCACGGGGCATGCCGCCCCTTGGCCACGAACTTCCTGATGGCCCAGGCAGTCTTTGCTTGATAGACTTGCCTTACATGACAGACATGAACTGGCTGTTTTCCGACTTCACGTAGAAGATTTCCACCACCCCCTCCTTGACCCTGCCTTGCGCTGACCTACCCTTTCTTATTCCCCTTCCCCAGATTCCTCGCGGGCAGCCTCGCCTTGGCTCACCGTCTTACTTGTTACCCTACACCGCGCCCTCATGGGGCACCGCTAGCAGCTCGAGACAGGCCTCTCAGCCTATGGCTGATTTGTTTGACGCCTCACCCTCCCCCCACCCTGAGACTGGCTCGCTGCCAGTTTACCCGCCTCATTTTATTCCCCTTCCTCCCTTTGTACCCCACTGGTCCTGGACCAGAGGGTACGTGATGATATGCTACTCGATTTGTGCAGGCGTACAGCAAGAATGAAGATGAACCAGGCTCTGGTCGGGTTCCCGATGTATGATTATTACGCCTGTTCTAGACGTCTACCACCACAGGGATGGCCCCACCCTTCGTACTTCCGGTGGCCGGACGTTGGGTACCCAGCTACCGAGGAGGAGGAGGATGCAGCTGATGTTGAGGAGAGGTTACGACGCGACATGGCTAGTGGCTCGCGGACCCGTGCAGAGGATGATGATCAAGAGTACATTCCCGAAGAATATTAGTGGCTGCTGGCCACGACCTCCCCTGTTGTTGGCTGGTTTGGGGAGGTCTTTGCTGTGACTGGTGGTTTCCTTACTCTTTATTTCTTGTTTTTATATTCTTCTTTTACCCTTTTCTCTCCAAATTATTATGCTGCGGTTGTTTGTTGATCACAATGAGGGCATTGTGTGATTTGGTTTGGGGAGGGTATTTGCATCCATTTACCTGTGTCTGCATATTGCTTTTATTGCATTTATGCTTCACGTTTATTGCATTTCCGTATGCATTGCTTCTCTTATTTTCATAAAAAAAAACAAAAAAAAAAAAAAAAAAAAAAAAAAATCCTAAAATATCTCACGTTTATTTTAGCTTATAGGTTGTGAGTCGGAACGGTCGGATTTCAATGATGAAATTGCACTACATCTTTTCATTTACCTAAACATTGCATTTTTAACACTTCTTAGTATAGTCTTTTGCATATCTATGAGTTTTTGTTTAATTCTAGCTGAACGATTAGACTTGACCTGAATTGTTGGCAACCTACTCATAAATTCTAAGGATTAGAGCCTTATAAACTGGTGTCATCCATGACCAGTTTCACGCAGGTTTTTGAGTAGTTACTCCTTTGCATAACATGTAATATAAAATGCACAAGTATGATATTTAATTGCTTATTACCTGCATACATTCGGGTTAGTGGCCGGTATCACATGTTGGAGAATGCTTGAAACTCCCTTTYTATTTCATTTTACCCATTAGCTTCACATTAGCCAAAAATAGCCTTTTTGATCCTTCAACTACAATCTTAAACTAAGCCTACCTTGTCAAGCTAGTTTAGTGGTTCTTGGGTATAATMTTGTTGCGTCAATTTTGGTTCGTTCTTATTGAATGAAGTTGGTAGAATAAATGAAAGGAGAAAAGAAATATGAAAAGAAGAAAAAAAAGAACGGAAAAATAAAAAAAGACAGAAAAATAAAAGGAAAAAAAACATCCGTGAAAAAAAAGGAAGAAAAAATGAAAAGATGAATTAATTTTACTCCTATGTTGTATTATTATCTTATGAGGAGTATTCATTATTTGGTCAGTGAGTTGTATGCCTAATTGAATTAAGGCATTTGTATTAATTGAAGTTGGATTAGAATTGGATGTTGTTTAATTGGTTTTGTTAGGATACTAGCTTGGCTTTTACCCTCGCATTCCCAAAATGTTTTGCCTCTTCTTACCCATAGCCTCACTTATCCAAATTATTGCAAGTATTCAGCATGTGATAGGACCTTTCTTGGATGTAATGTATGTGTACGGTAGTTAGAATTGTTTATCATACTAAATTGCATGCATGTTTATGTAGGTCGTAGTCTAGGTGAGCGTCTATATTTTCTTTCTCTCTTACATATATTTGCTTACCCTTTGATTGAATGAGAGAAGAGCGACCCGTGAGAGTCCGACTTGGAAGGTCTTGCAAGGTCGACAGTTCAGCTACTTTTATAAACAACTTCATAACTCGTTTGCAACTGACAATTTTGCTATAGTGTTGATTTTTGCATTAAATGGTTTAGGCATGATATTTTGTAGTTAGCTCTGAGAATGAAACCCGTTCCATTAGTTCCCTTTTGTCTTGTGTGTGTAGCTTGCTTGAGGACAAAAAAGGGTTTGGTTTGGGGAGGTTTGATGCGTGCTTTTTATATGCATTTATTCTGCCTTTCTTCACGCACTTTCATGCATATTTGAGTAGCGTAAGCTACTATTCTCCTCCGTTTTGGCTACTTTGGGCTTTGTTATGTTATATGCAGATTATTAGCCCGAGTATGTGCAAACAAGCTAAATAACGTCCTTGAGTCACGCTACAGACACTAGTGGAGTCGAGTTTGGAAATCACCATGTTGAGACGAGTGAAAGCAAGAAAGATACGCTGCTGAAGACCTTCTGGTCGATCGACAAACACCTTATAGTCGATCGACCATCTGCTGCTGTAACTTGTTATGGTCGATCGACAGCTGTTATGGTCGATCGACCAGTTCTCCTTTTTGTCGAGTACTTCTTTGGTCGATCGACAACTGTTTTAGTCGATCGACTAAAGCTGATCAGGGCCGAATTTTTAGACGTGGGCTTTTGCTTAGTTTTTAGTTTTTGAGCCTTTCATTATATAAAGCGAGCTATTGAATTGTTTGAGGTATCACTTTTACACTAGAAAATACAGTACTACGTTGTTTTGAGTTCTTAACTTTTGGATCTGAAACTTTTGTCTTCCATTGCATTCGGTAATCAATTAATTCTCTTATTTTCTTTATTTCTTATTCTTTGTTTCTCATTTTATTATCTTTGATCTTAATTTTGGTTTATGTTAATTCGTTCTTGCGATACTTCGATTATGTCCACTTTATTCATCTTCGCTATTATTAGATCTGTTAATTTAATAATGCATAGCTAAAATCCCCTTTGCTAGGATTAGGGAAGCCATGATAGACAAGAAGTGACGTTTTTATTAGATCTGGTAGGTTTCGCGTGAGAATTTCAATCATAGCAATATAAATATTAATTGATAAGTTGAGTTCACGCAATGAGTTAATTAATCCGGCTAATTTCAGACCTAGATCGAGAGATTAGAATGAGTTAAGACCTGCTTTGAACAATAAACTACCCTAATCAGAGCGGGAGCTATTTAGGAAGAATCTAGGGCGGATAGCGGACCGAGAGGACCTTTCCACTACCCTTCTCGCTACAGACTGGCCAAACCTTACCCTTAACTGAACTACGTAATATCGTGGTGAACCGACATCCGGGCTATTTTCTCTTTTGATCAAATCTTGTTTTTATATCTGCTAAATTTTGTTTTATTGTTTTGTATCAATCCTTTTAGTTTAGTTGAACAAAACCAACCAAACCCCCGTTTTTTTTACCGTGACAAACTTTAGTAAGCAATTAGATCTCATCTTCCTCCTTGTGGATTCGATCCTAACTTCCCTAACTGCTTTAGTTAGAGACCAATTGGGTTTATTTTTGATAGGTTGCGACAGCCTTGTCAGTTATCCAAAGTAAACTCATGGATATTATTTCTATCACCGTCAAGAGGGTAAAGTGTTTGTGTCTTGCGGTGTTGTCTTTCTAAAAAAAGGATTTTATTTCTAGAAGACAGAGTGGGAGAAAATTTGAACTTTTTGAAGTTCAAGAGCCACAAACTGAGGAGCTGGCACAGGAAGATGTTCCTTCTACATCCGAATCAGTTATAATTCCTTCGGAACTTAGGAGGTCAGGTAGAATTAGTCGCCAGCCTGACAGATATCTAGGAGTGATCGAATAGGATGGTTATTATGACATGTTACTTTTAGAAAGTGACGGACCTGTAACCTACAAATCGGCTATACCTAGTCTCGACTCCAAACAATGGTTGAGGCCTTGCGATCCGAAATGGATTCCATATATGACTATCAGGTATGGGACCTGGTAAATTTACCTGAAGATGTTAGACCTCTTTAGTGTAAATGGATCTTAAAGATCAAGGTCGGCTTGGATAGATATAAAGATGTCTACAAAGCTGGATTGGTGGCGAAAGGTTTCACTCAGGTTCATGGCTTACACTATGACGAAACTTTTGCACCAGTTTCTATGCTAAGATCTGCTCGGATTATGTTAGCGATTGCTGCATTTGTTGACTATGAAATATGGCAAATGGATGTCAAGACCACCTTCCTGAATGGGTTTCTGGAAGAGGAAGTGCATATGGTAAAACCTGAAGGTTGTGTGGATCCTAAAAATCCTAACAAATTATGTAAACTTAAGAGATCCGTTTATGGTCTTAAGCAAGCATCAAGGAGTTGGAATCACCGTTAATAAGTGCTTAATTTACGTATTTTAACCCCTTATATTAGCTCTATTCTACATGTCATTTAGCACTTATCATAGTGTTTTTGAGCTAATATTGTTATTCTAGTTGCATTTGCTTGTTTCAACATGTTTTG